>JBBMFX010580861.1:0-14048 GCA_037832545.1 Rhabdalestes septentrionalis | reverse complement strand
TACATGTGGTGTAACTGAGAATGCAATGATTGGCTTAGATTGAGTACATTTCCATGGTTAGCCAATCAGAGGCAGAGCAGTGCGGGTTGTCACACACAAGCACACACACTGTCAGTCAAAGGTAGCTTTTGCAAACAGGAAGTTTAAGCTCTACTTTTCCCTCGCTGAGGTTAAAGGCAAAAGTGTTTATGTGATGTGCAACTTACGCCCAGGAAAAAAACGTTTCTCTGCGTCGGTGATTAGTGTACAATGTTTTATATTTATTTTATAGTTATATTAAATGAGATTTTTAAAAATTAACGCAATAATTACTTTGCCTAGTAATTAGTTACTTTTATAATGATGTAACTCAGTTACTATTTGTGAGAAGTAACTAGTAACTATAACTAATTACTTTGTTAAAGGTACCTGCCCAACACTGGTGATTACAATCTTATAATGAATAGTTAATATATTTAATGTTCGGATTATAACACATGTTGACAATATTATTAGATTGTTATAATCTGAGCTGTAAATATACATTTTCACTCATAATCTGAAAAGTTTGTCTGTATGTGTTTGTGTGTGTGTGTGTGTGTGTGTGTGTGTGTGTGTGTGTGTATACAGGAACTACCATGTGTTTTACTACCTGCTGGTTGGAGCATCTGAGGAAGAGCGAGAGGAGTTCAAGCTGCTGGAACCAGAAGATTATCACTACCTCAAACAGGTGTGTGTTACTGCATTTCTGTGGAGTTTATTAGTTTATAGGCTGAGATCTACTGATTTAGTATAAAGGAGTAAAATCTCGTAGCATAAAGAGGAATTTATTAAGGTAGTTTATGGCCTAATATCTCCTGGTGTTTAGTGATGTATTTATGGATTAGTATATTTTACTAAGGTAGTGTATAAAATACTATCTCCTATTCTAGCATATATGAGCATTTTATTGAGGTCTTAAATGGACTAATATCTTCTATTCTACCATAATTGATTTATCAAGGTCGTTAATAGATTAAACCCTATTGAAGTTTAGAGGAGCATATACTGAGGTCTGATATTTTCCTTTTCTCCTATCTGTTCTCTCTGTCTCTCTTCTTCAGGACAACCCTCAATTGGAAGATCATGCAGAAACCCAGTATGAATTTAAGAGGCTTCATCAGGCCATGGAAATGGTCGGCTTTCTGCCCGCAACCAAGAAACAGTGAGTGCGCTACAATCCAATGTAAATGTATTTGAGATTTAAAGGTTTTCTGGGTGAAGCAGTAATGATTTTCAGTACAGTGTTAAAATAGTTCAGTTGATGAGTTGAAATGTAAAAGATATCTGTCTGATGCAATGTTCACTCTCTAATTTTGTCATTATGCTTGGAAACCACTGCCAGTGAATTGTTTTTCTGTCATATTTTGTCTAATTCCAACCCTTGGATGCGATAAACACATAAAGCGATACCAGGTTTGGCCCAGTTTTCCTCTGTTATCTTGAACTTGTTCAGTTCTTATCCACT
Organism: Rhabdalestes septentrionalis; assembly: GCA_037832545.1. Taxonomy (NCBI): domain Eukaryota; kingdom Metazoa; phylum Chordata; class Actinopteri; order Characiformes; family Alestidae; genus Rhabdalestes; species Rhabdalestes septentrionalis. The sequence continues at coordinate 12,562 of JBBMFX010580861.1, read as the reverse complement.
TCTTTAACTATCAGCACATCTATACATAAACAAGCGATGCGCTTTAATTAAAATGTGTGATGATTATGGCATGCAGGTATTCGCATGAGGGATCAGCGTATATTACTTTAGCTATTTGAGCTTCATTGCTAAAGCTAAAGAAGTACACTTCAAGTGTGCTTCACGGGGACTCAGATTTGGGGTAAAATTCCCAAGAAAATGTTTTATAGTACCTTATACAATACTAATATAGATTCGGCTTCAGATTAAAGTCATACAGTGGAAAAGAAAATAATGCAAATCAAATAACTAGCAGTTCTGTACTTCGTAAAATATGTTTAATCCTGAACTAAGAAAAGAAGAGGACATAACCTTTCAGGTTACATTTTTATCTAGATTATCTAGATGTCTAGATGATTTTTTTCTAGATTATTTTACTACCATTTAAACTGCTTCATAGTGTTTCTCACCAGCCAGAGCAGTGTTTAGGGGGTGGCCTATTTCAATGTGTCATCACCACATTTGGAAATGTGAGTATCTGTGTCATGTGATGAATATAATCTGAAATATTTGTTTTCCCGCAGGCATAAGCAACAACAAACGTTGAGTTCTGATGTAAAACAAAGCATGGAGAGCTGTTGGAGTGCACACACTGGTGCACACACACACACACACACACACACACACACACACACACACACACACACACATATATCTCTGGAAATGTACACATGAGTAATTGGTGTGCGTAACCTCATTCGTGACTGTCTGATTACTATAATTACAAAGGCATGGGCAACACCGGAGTTAATTGATAACAAAATGGTTAATCTGATTCATGGTTATGTGGATGTGTGCATGAATAATTTTGTCCTGTTTTGTTTTTTTGTTTTTTTTGCAGAATATTCTCAGTCCTGTCTGCTATTCTGTACCTTGGTAATGTGACATATGAGGTGAAGGCTGATGGAGAGGGTCTGACAGTGGGACCTCCAGACGTCCTGTCCACTCTGTCTGACCTCCTGAAGGTAACAGTTCGTCCACATCACAGCTCACTGTAGGCCACAAGTGTGGAAACAGCACTTAGCTTGTGTTAATTTGAACAGAACAGTCTGTGTATTGCTCTGTGCTGTAATGGGATTTTTGGGTGAGGTGAATTGGTAAATTAGCTCAGACATGTGACTGGAATTCTGCATTAGTCAGTGACTCTGGAAGAGCTACAGTCTCACCTGCCGTACACTCACCTGATTAGGGGATGTCTTACTGAGGAGCTGCAGGGTGGTGATATTATTTTCTTGGGAAGTATGTGACTCATCAGGTCACAGACATCCCCAGAAAAAATTAACACCACCTTGCAGCTAATTTCAGTAAGACATTCAGCTGCTCTCACTGACGTTTCTGGTCTCAGGTTCGAAAGGAGCTGCTGGCGGAGGCGCTCACCAAGAGAAAAGCAATGACCGGCAATGATGTGCTGATTCTGCCGTACACACACAGCGAGGTAAACCTGAACTCCACTCATACACACTCTGCTCTCACATTTAGTAACTGTTGTAACATTATACTGTCATAGTAGTGTGGTATATTAAATAAATATCTTGAAAAAATGTATAAAAAAATGTTTTATTTTCTAGTCTTTAAAATATTCAAACAAGTATAAATCAAGTTAAGGCTGACTCTTAAATGAAATATGTATGTTATATCATCGGATATTTTTACATTTATGGTGTACGACACATCCCTGCATTACAATTTAAATTATATTTTGATTTTTTATATTATTTTGTTATAAGGTAATAACTATTATTATAATGTAATATTCTAATGTTGTAATTGTGTTATAATTATATGTTATAATTGTGTTATAGTTGTATATAGTATTATAGTTGATTTTTTAATGAAATTATACTGTGTTTTACATGTACTGTCTTATGTTGTGTTATGATATGTAATAATATATTGTTGTAATATTATTACATAAAAAGTCTAACATATGAATAAATATTCATTATATTTTTATTATATAATACTAATTCATTTCTAAAATATAACACACATAACATTACCATATAATAATATTTTATAGGGATGCACCGAAAGGATATTTTTGGGCCAAAACCAAAAATAAGGAAAAACCCTGGCGGAAAACCAAAACTGAAAACCGAAATAAATTATTATTATTAAATTATTAAAAGAATCAAACAATGCACAATATAAAATAACATTTGAAATACATTATTTTCTTTAGCCCCACTCATAACCAGCCTAAAAGCAAGATGACTGAAATATTATTCATTTAAATATCTTCTCTCATAGAACTAGTGAATTCTATTTTAATATTCTGAGTGAAGTGCTTGAATAAATTGCATTCAGAACAAGTGTTTTAAAAACTGGGGAAAGATAAACATTCTCTGTAGATTTTCAAACAAGATAGTGTAACAAAACAAATACTGGCATATATTAACTGTAATCAATGGAAAACTGTCTTTCCTTTTCAAAAACAGACAGAAAATGACCATTCTGTCATAAGTGACCACACCACCGCTCAAAGTGCTGACAAGTTCTACTTCAGAGAGAATCGAACCCTAACCATCCCGCTCTAATCATAAGACCAACAGCTCCTAATGGATTCATGATGCTCAAATGGGGTTTTCTATGCTTCATACTCTGCATGGAGCTCGGGATAAATGACTCCCCACGTTGAGAAAAACATATTTCTTTTTAAGAAATATAGGAATGCACCCACACGTCAGACATGCTGACACTAATCCAATCTGACACGTAGAGGCCATGGTTGCTTCAGCTGTGTCATGATTGCGTCATCACAGTTTCGGTCCGATAAAAAAATAGATTCGTCCGAAACCCTTTGTAGCCATTTTCGGGCCGAAAATTTCTGTGGCCAAGTTTTCGGTGCATCCCTAATATGTTACATTATAATTAACTGTCTTCTATTGTATTGATAAAGTGTAATAATAATATATGCCCATGTGATGCTATTGTAATACTAATATTTTAATATTACATAATATGAATATTATGTCGTCAGTGTATGGTAAAATTATATTAATATTATAATATTTTACAATGATATATATCATATAATACATTTTACCTGTACAATATGTTTAAATTTGTTTGATATTATACATTAAGCTTTAACAGACTTATTTATTGATGATCCTTTACATCTTGCTGTTATCGAGAACTTTCAGTAAGGACTACATTTAGCTCTCTTGCTAATATCTGTGGTTGTTCCAGCAGTGCTGATGCGTTAAGGCCGATGGCATCATTGCGGTTGTTATAAATTGATAATGTTGTTTATGTTTTTCTTTAGGCCATCACGGCCCGAGACTCAATGGCGAAGTCTCTGTACAGTTCCCTCTTTGACTGGATTGTCTTGCGCATTAACCATGCTCTTCTGAACAAGAAGGACATGGAGGAGTCCGTCCCGGTACTTGACTAATTGTTATTGAGCTTGATGGTGTAGAGTAGTGTTCACAGGCCTGTCCTGAAGATCTACCTTATTGAGAAGTCTAGTTCTAGCCACAATCTTCAACATCTATTCTGGCTCCAAAGCGGCTCCAGAAGTCCCAGTTTTGCAGGCGCATTAGGGGAGAAGGGCAGCATGTTAGATGCAGGTTGGAGCTAAACACAGTATGAGAGAAGATCTCCAGACCCAGGGTTGGAGACTACTGGTGTAGGAGAAGCAGCAGATTGTTTCATGTCCTAAAACCAGTTAGCCTGGTCCAGGGAAACATCCAGTTGTGCTGAAGACCAATACAAAAACTTCATTAGAATACAGTTCTAAACATTTAAATAAAGTTACACCTTTATTTACATGTTTACAATGTATTTATACTCGTCTCTCATCACTCATTAAACTCATAATTGGTTAAACATGGAAATGATTTTTTCTCATAGGAAAACATCTACTGAACTTCAGCTGCTTTAGCACTGCGAGCTAGTTGAGCTAACTGTGTAGACCTAAACATTACCTAAACGGGTAAACTCACACTGCGTTCAGCTCAGAAGTGATGTCATCATCAGCTATTCCATGATCAAGCAGCAACAGAAGGGAAAATACGTGGATGGCTCTAGGCTAAATACCATTAACAGCAACCAGCCAGACAGTACATGATAGCTTTAAGGTCTGTGGGATACTTGCCCTCAGAAACAGCAGATTTTATGGTCATGCCCAGATTCCTGGATTATGTCATTACTAAACAAAAACATAGTAATTATTAATAAAGAATTAATTAATAAAACTAGTGATAAAAGCTGTTTAGTGATAAGTCAGACTCCCACAGTGCTTCCCTGACCACAGACCGAGACATGTTTGTAGTCCTAAATTTGCTTCTTTTGCTTCTGTGGAACCCACACAGTAAGATTTTTGATTGGTCTCTATGTTTATTTGCATGAAGTTAAGTAGAATTGCTTGAAATTCCAGTAACTTAAATTGCCTTCTGGCTTGGCTGTTCTAACATATTTGTCCACATGTTTTCCCAACCAGACCAGTTGAGCGAATCAGTGACAGACACACACAGGTCATATGTACACCTGGCACTAATGTGATCTGATCAAAAGAGGACAGATCTAAGTAGGGATACACTGTCATTAGAGGCAAAAATATTTGGGGGGCCCCCTCTTTGGGGAAAGTTGTCCCCCATGGCATCACGGTCATAAAAATTTTTTTTATCCCATGCGGAATCTTTCCTGCCATGAAACGTTTCTACCCAGGCACTTTTGCTCTGCGCACACATCCCGTCTTCAGGTGATTGGCATGGTCAGATTCTGATAACTAATTTTGGGCCAGCGCAGAATCCTGTCGGGGTTTAACATTGTTCCGACTGTGATGTGCCATGATGTGGTGCATTATGTGCTCAACCCACCCTCGTTATTACACCTGCAATTCACCTCCCCCGTAAACAAACTTGAAGACTGCCCACTTAACTTGGGTCCTACTTTACTTTGAAGTATTGTTTTCCTGTCGTATAATTTCGTATAATTTTTTGTCCTGCAGAATCACTGCCACCTGCAGGTAAAAAAAAAATTTGGTCTTTGCAGATGTAAATGACGTCCATGTTTATTTAGAACCCACTCTCGCAAGTTTTAGTGAAGCCATCATGATATACAATCTCTTCATACACGTGCTGCGATCAGGCTTTAGGTCTTTTTATATGCTAGGACAACACTTCACTACCCTATGTATATTAATAAACAGCCTAGGGGCCCCCGCCTCCCAGGGGGCCCCCAATTGGTCAAAAGAAAGAAAAAACATAATATCCATTGGATTAAAGGGGAGGGGGGCCTACAGCAACCTGTAGCCTAGGGTCCCCTGGCCATGTTAATCCGGCCCGGTTAATATACAATGCATAATACTGCCAGTATCAGAATTAAATAGACTGAGGGACAGTAGGAGAGAAATAATGAGTTGATTGCTTATCGTCTTTATTTGCAAAGCGGTTGAAACCGGTTAAAAGGCAGTGAGACTGGGAAAGTCCCTAGCCCTAATCCTAACCCTAACACTAACAGTCTCTCGTGCAAATACTGGTGGTGTTACCCACTGCCAATTAAAATACATAGGGTAGTGAAGTATTGTACTAGCATGCAAAAAGGTCTAAAGCATGATCGCAGCACGGCTTTGAATAGATTTTTTGTTGTGATGGCTGCACAAAACGTCGTGAGATCAGGTTGGTATTTACATGTAGAAGGAGGATCACAGGTGGTCACTCAAGATGAATTCTAATGCTGTGTGCTCTCTTGTGATCGAACTCCCTCAATGCCAGCTGTAAACAGGTCGTTTGAGGCTTAGCTAGCTAGTAATGCTAAAACAGCTGAAGCTGGTTAACCTTCTCTTAAACTAACAATCACATTTTTACACTCAAACAACAAAAAATACATATTCTCACTGTTTTCTTTCACACACAAAGCATTTAAAATTAGAGCACAATGAATTTCTGTGTTTGGATGGTTTTGGTGTTTTGAAATGTGTTAATGTAAATGATGTTCTGAATGCTGGTATAACGGTTCCCTATCCTGTGTGGTGTGAAGTGTCTGTCCATAGGCGTTCTGGACATATTCGGATTTGAGGACTTCAAGACGAACAGCTTTGAGCAGTTCTGCATCAACTACGCGAACGAGCAGCTGCAGCACTACTGTAATCAGTACATATTCCGCCTGGAGCAGGTCAGACAATCATCTACTACTCGTTTTTTCATTTTGTGAGTATTTTACACCCCCGTTTGGCTAGAGGAATAAGGAGAACCCAAGAAAAAAATCTAAACCCAAGAAAAAGGTGTCTAGTCCATACACTCCAGATATAAGTAGGAAATTAGCAACAAAAACATAAAAACAAGAATAAAAAATAGGAAAAATATAGAACAAAGAGCAGAGCTGCTGCAGCAAATTCTAAATCTTAAATCATTTTTCTGACAGTAAATGTACATATATCCACATAGTCCATTCAGATACCCCTCACCCACTTTGAAATTTTAAGAAGTGTTGTGGCCTGGCTCTTCTTTAAATGAGGCCAATCGGAACAGGAAGCCCGTGTTTGTATGTATATAAAAATACGTATGTGTATGTGTATATGTGTATATATTTGGGCTAGGCATGTTCATGTGTTATTTACCTAACACCAACAACTATTATAAATCAGTTTTTTTTTAAACCCTTTATTTTGAAAGTAGCACCCAGCTCTACACATAGACATACATTCTATGACTGTGGCTCATATTATACTTTGTTCATATTATATTGGCCAAAGTTTGTATTATATTGGACGCCTACTCCACAGCCGAGGCCTAGAGCGCTGCGTGGACAAAAGTATTGGGACATCTGACCCTGACACCAACAGAGATACTAATGACACCTCATTTAGATAAATAGATTTTAATATGCATTTGGTCCCCCTTTACAATTGCTATAATCATTCTGCCCCCATCCTCTGGATAACTTTTTTCTATAACAAACTAGATAAAACCTTAACGCCCTGGCATGGGGAAATAGCTTTGGTTTTATTTTTGATTTGATTTGATTCATGTTTAAATTGAAACTGACAAATATTTGAACTGCAGCTGTGTAACCTAGTGACCATTGCTGTCTTGTTTGCTGGACTGTGGTATGTTGCAGGAGGAGTACGTGTCAGAGGGGATCACCTGGAGCACTGTGGACTACACAGATAACATTGGCTGTATCAACCTGATCAGCAAGAAGCCCACTGGCCTGCTTTATCTGCTGGACGAGGAGAGCAGGTGAGCTGCTAGACCATTCCAGTTGACAGAGCACAGTTTTGATTTGGTCTTTTTTTAACTGAATTTTGTTACACATAGGCTTCACCAAACCACAGGAAACTTGGTGGTCTCATAGCCCCACGTGTTTGGTATAGAATAGGACGTTTTTTCCTAGGTGCGTCTATCCTTTCACACTAGCAACCCCCTAAACATACTTTGTGCAATCGTTGATTCTGTGTGGCAAATTAGAGGCTCCTGACTGTAGTTATTATCACTCATTTGTGGTGTAGAACCACCTGTACTACAGGCCAGATTTTTAAATATCTGTCAGATTTAAAAAAAAGCTCTGCTTCAAAATTTTTGTAAAAGAAAACATTAGAAGTATTAAAAAGCAAATGTAACAATGTGCACTGTAAATGCTATTTAATACCTGTGAAAGCCACGCCTTTTTGACAGCAGTGGTAATTCATGGGATACTTTCCATCAAGTTTTGTGAATGACTTGTGCATCACCCCTCCCTGCACTTTTTCGATTATGCAGGCAGTTGTGTCTAATTTTCGGGATGCTCATTTTAAACCTGTCAGTCCAGTTTGTCCTATGTAGCTCAGTGGGAGATTTTTATTCAGTCTAAGGGGTGTGCCTGTAGTGTAATGAATGCAAAAATTAAGAACTTTGCTAGCCAACATCTTGTTGTGTAAATGTTCAAATTTCACTAAAATCTCTTTCTATGGAGGAGCACCAGATTTGTAAACATTTGGCATTTTAGTTTGGAAATAAGACTCACAAAAATCAGAAAAAAGCTTTCATTTCTAAAACCATAAAAATGCAATTACAAAGTTACGAATACAATGAAAGCACTAAAGCTCAGGATTCAGGCATTTCCAGAATATTGCACACTTGCGTAGCACTATAAACACAATAAACAAATTAAATATATCACAGTTATTTTTTCAAGCAGATAACTGCATCCCTAAGAACACACCCTATATCCAGCCTACAAACTGCACACCTAAATATTATTTTGGGAAGCTGAATAGTTAGTGATGCAAACTAGTAGAGGCTTCTATTACTTTAGTTCTAGCCTTGTAGCTTCAGCACTAAACCCAAAGATGCATGTTTGAGTGGTGTCACTCACTGCTGTTTCCCCTCTGTTTCTTGCTAGTCTTCCTCACGCAACAGATAACACCCTGCTGGAGAAGTTCAAGCAGCAGCACACAGAGAATCCCTTCTTCATGCCCACACCGGTCATGGAACCTGCTTTCGTCATCCTCCACTACGCTGGCAAGGTCAAATACCAGATAAAGGTAAATAGCAGAACAGGCTAGGAGCGAACTTTTCTAACATTCCCCATCTGAGTCAGAGGAGTCCCACTAATCCTGGACTCACCCTCGGTCTGTTGTGCAGGACTTCAGGGCCAAGAACACTGACCATATGCGGCCCAACATGGTGGCACTGCTGCGCAGCAGCGAGCGGGGATACCTGAGGCAGCTGATCGCCTCGAACCCCGTGGCTGTGTTCCGCTGGGGCATCCTGAGAGCCCTCATACGAACACTGGCCGTGTTTAAAGAGGCCGGCCGCCGCTGGGCAAAAGAAAATCCAGGTAACATCCCCAGTATTCCTCCAATCCTGGTGTGGATTTACACTAGACAAAGAAAATTAAAGGTCATTAAGGGACAATCCCTTATCAGAACCCCCCTACCTTTGCTTATGGCACTTTTCTACTGGCACAAGCAACCGCACTATAGCATGAACAAATGTTTTTCCATCACAAATAAAGCGTACCCATGTTTCTCGATTGCAGGACCAAAAGCAGGCTAAGCTGACTGCAACAATGCTAGTTAATTGGTCATAATGTGGTCCTGACAGTAGACAGACTTGAAAAGGGGTCAGCTTTTCAGGGCTCTGAGAAATGTGATGTTTCAGGACACGGCTGGATCAGGTTTTCATCGGCTAAACAATGCTGAAGGAAAAAAAAGAAAAACTCACACAAAATTATAAAAAATAAAATCCGCAATAACAAAAGTGACTCTGCCACAAAAAGGTTCTGCTGCGCAATAAATAGGGTGGAGGTAGCTCAGTGGGTAGGATACTTGCCTCTGGACCAAGAGGTCCTGGGTTCAAATCCTACCTCCAGCACCACCACTGGGTCCCTGAGCAAGACCCTTAACCCCAAGTTGCTCCAGGGAGACTGTCCCCTGTAGTTAGGATTGGAAGTCGCTTTGGATAAATGCTGTAAACGTAAATGTTAATAAACTACTGCATTATTTTATGTCCTCATTGCATTTCCAATGCGTCAGCAACACCGTTACCATGCTCAGATATGCTGGAAAATCAAAGCCTTCCTGCTTTTTTCGGACTATAGTGGGCTCCCGGCTCAATATTTTTGGTGAACCTTGCACTGGCACCCGAGGGGTAGCTGGTGGCCTAGTGGTTAGGGAGTTGGCCTGTTATCAGAATGTCATGGGTTCAAATCCCAAGACCCCTAGTGGCCACCTGCCGTCTCCGTAATCTGCTCCTCGGGGGTTGTGTTCATGGCTGTGTGCTGCTTCAATTGGTGAATACAAAGAAGAATCTCGTGCTATTCACGCTGTGTACTGTGGTGTGTTCACGTATGACAAGAGGTTCGCTTCACTTTTATTCACTCACCTCCAGCAATGCCTAATACACTCATACCAGCAGCATAAACACGGTCATGTTAGTGTCACTACGCAGAAAATATCTACTCAGCAGCAGTGCTATGGACTGAAACTGAGCAGTAATGAATGTTGTACAATTTCATAAGCTCTATGGCAACAGATGGACTAATCTGTACCTGCACACATGTATAGTGGAGCTACAAGGGGGTGTTTCTAATAAAGAGGCATGTGAGTGGATGTACAAGGTGTGTGTCTTTTAATCTCATATTAAATGTTCAATATTGTGTAAAATTTTGACATGAAGTGTTTCTACTTCTAGACTCTGTCAGGCGCTATTCCCGCCACTCTCTGGTAGAGATGAGGAGACCCAGTTCAGCCATTGGCAGACTGATGAGGTGAGGAGGTTCATGAGAGAAATCTCAAGAGATTGATTTTGTTGTGTAAATCATGGTCAGGGTTGTGTATAAATAAATTGTATATAAATAAACCTGTAAATAAACTATACCACTGTCCCTGTTTTCAGTGTAAACATCCAGAATGAAGTGCTGCTAAAATTAACATGCAGAATTAAGTTCTATTAAATCTGATTTCTTTCCACAGCCAGCGTTCTCTGATTGAGTTTTCATTCGACCGCTCAGAGGAGAATCCGCTGGAGTTGTTTGAGGACATCTTTGCTACGTTTGAGAGTAAAAAGTAGGTGGACCTCATCTGGACACAATGAGTGGCATGGGTTTCTCTGGGTTCTGACTCTGTAGCTTTTCTTTGGTGTTATAACCTGACTGTTAATTAACCTGTCAGTCAGAAAGGCAAAGAGGAGGATGGATTTGTCTTCATGATAACTGAGCTCTCAGTGAGTCTGTGAAGCTCCTGATCCATTGTCTTTCTCCTGGTGGCTCCTGGTGTTGGGCTAAAGTGATTGTTCAGCCAAAAACCATAATTTTAACAGTATTTTGTCAACTTACGCTGGAGCTGTGAGGTTAATGTAGGTAACTAGTAGTGTAAGCCTATACTGCACCAATTAGCATCACACAAAATGTGTTCGGCAGTCTAATATCCTCAATTATGTGGGTTCCCACACTGTAGGACTGTTGTCTAGAACTGAAGATGAGTACAAATATTTTGTCCATTTTAAGTGCCTTGAGGCGAACCGTAGCATGCTAATTGTGAGTGTATAGTCTCCGCTTATTTTTGGCTTCATTTATCTCATACTCTCCAGTTCAATGAAGCACATCTGGGTTGAATGTAAATCTAAATTGGGTTTTATTTACTGAACAATCACTTTAACCTGTGTTGGACTAATCAGACAATGATTTTTGACTGTTTTTACTTGTAACATCTCTCTCTTTCTCTGCACTCCCCCGGCCGTCTCTCTTTTTTTCGGGTTAATCAGGGAATTGCATGAGAAAGTCCTGTCTACCATTAAGCGGTTTGGTGGTGAAGTTCCTCAAAAGCTTCGTCTCTCTACCATTTCCATGAGGAAATTGCGTCACTTCTCTCAGTGAGTCCGGACCTTGTTCTGCACTGGTGACCTCCTGACTCGGGCTGGGTATCGTTCCAAACCTTTCTGCGCCAGTGCGGATACCTCAGCTTTCGATTCCTCAACACGTTCATCAACCAATCAGCAGTCTAGATTTCAGAACAGCTGAACTGATTGGCTCACTGGGTCAATATTAACATGCACAGCAATAATGAGATCATTGTCGGATTTCAGGAGTTACTTCTACCGACTTTAGCCAATTTTTTAAATGATCTATTTAAAAAAGCGCCTTAAAATGCCACTCTGATTGATCATTTCACTTCTAACAATTACCAAAATCTCATCGCAGCTGTGATCTTCAAGCGATGTTGATGGGCATGTTATAAGAACCCAAAAGTTTTAAAACTGAACTGTTATAAAATCCGGAATTTTAGTTGTGCAGAGCTGCATCTTATGAATGACTTTGAAGTGAGTGCTGGTAAACCTGCAGTCTAAACCGTCGCTGTTTCCTCCCACCGCCAAAAACATGCATTTATGCAGAAATCTTATTCAAATATAATTTCCTACAGATCTGATTAGAATGTGCATGTAAACTCACCCAGTGATGCTCAAGAAAGAGACCTACACTGTAAAAGCATCTCTACAAATGTCTTGATAATTGAAGATTGAATCCATTTTTAATTAATGTTACAGTGCAGGTACTGAAATTAGGCCTTGAATGATCCGCACGGCGCTGAATCTCAGTACCCAGCCCATTCTGTGACCCTTTTGTTTTTTAAAGAATCACATCAAAGTCTTAACGGCCCCCATTGTATTGTTTCCCCCATCGGCAGGAAGAGCAGGACCAACAGGCACAAACAGATCATTCCTAAGGTACTCTAATAATGTTCCACACATTTAATACATCTGTATAGAATATAAACACCAGCCTGAACCCCCAACCCTAAATGTGGCCAACCAGACTTACCCGCCCCTCTTGCTCCCTCTGTCTCTCTCTCTGTTTCTCTCTCTCTGTCTCTCTTTCTCTCTCTCTCTCTGTCTCTCTTTCTCTCTCTCTCGCTCTCTCTCGCTCACTCTCTCTCTGTCTCTCTCCTCTCTCTCTCTGTCTCTATCTCACTGTCTCTCTCACTGTTTCTCTCTGTCTCTCTTTCTCTCTCTCTCGCTCTATCTCTCTGTGTCTCCTCTCTGTCTCTCTCCTCTCCTCTCTCTCTGTCTTTATCTCACTGTCTATCTCTAACTGTCTC
>JBBMFX010580854.1:0-14050 GCA_037832545.1 Rhabdalestes septentrionalis | reverse complement strand
GTTTGAAAATAAGTAGCTTCAACACAACCCTATCCATGAGTGAAAGGAAAGTTTTTGTGTTATCATTCATATTCTCTGAAAAATGGATAAGAAATCATAAGTTCTGCCTGGGTATCAGGGGCGTCGGGAGTATTTTTTATGTGAGGGGGACGCGTGGGGGCGGGGTTTGTGCGTATGGGGGCAGGTTTGGGTGGCGGTGGAGATGCTGCGTGCATTCAGATCTCATCCTTTTACGGGGTGAGGTGTTTGGAAACCCCTGTTAAATCTTAAATCTTTCGTTAAAGAATCCACTCCACTTAATCGATAGAAGAACACACACCACTGCAAGTGAAGTGACAGACAGTCTGCTCGGCTACCCAGTGGTGTGTGTCCTTCTAACGGTTTAGTGGAGTGGATTCTTTCGCGAAAGATTCAAGATTCAACAGCAAAATTCAAAAGTTCAACTAATTATTTAAACTTATGAGTACAATGGTACCCCCACCCCACACTGCTCCCCCACACTGCTCCCCCACACATTGGAAACAGTTAAACAATTCTTATGTCATCATGCTCAAATCTGCAAGAAACGGTAGAATGTTACCAGAATTGGCTAGTAAGCTATGTTCAGTGTTGAAAAATGATTTTAAAGAAAAGATCTCATGATAAAAGGAGTTTGTGGCAAAGAAGGTCTTACTTCATAACAAAAAAGCTCCTTTTCTTTTGTAGGTGCTGCTTTTAGTGCCAACATAACAGGAGGGATCAGCACTTCTGTTGCTGTTTTCTGCCATGAGTTGCCTCATGAACTGGGTAGGTGGTCACTCCCATTTTCTGTATGTGGAGGAAGATTGAGTGGAAATGTCAGTGCTCATAGCAGACTTGAAATGCATTTGCCTAGTTGTACAAAGTAGTGTGATGGACTGCACCTACGTGTTTTGTCAAATATAATACACATTTGTTATAAGAAAGCCTCAGGAATTTAAACTGGCCTTAAGGGTGGTGTCCGTCAATTAGAAACACTGTCCAGAAATCAGTGCCTCCCTGCAAAATGTATCCTACTTGTGTGAGTAATTACTATTCATTTCCAGTAATTACACCCCAAATATATTGATTGCAGTGATCAGCTTGGAAACAGCAGAACTGAACCTCTCACCCAGCTCTCTTTGTGCTCCTACATATTTATTGACTCGAAATGGCTGTGTACTAATGATCAAGTCTGAAATGAAACAGTACAGCTAGAAAAAACTAAAATATTCTTTCTAGTTTTAGGCTTACTTGCCTAGATGTCTACTTGTCTTTGTGACCAGACATAAGAAATGCCAAAAAAGTATTGTGGGTCTGATTATTAATGGTTGGAAATGGTCCAAGTTTCTGTCCACTTCTGGTGTTTATATTCTCACCACCTTCTGTGACTGATATATCTACACTACAACTCCATGAAATATCATCTGCATATCCAAAATTGGTCTCTGTCTTACTGAACTCGAAAGAGGCTGCAATATGCAAATACGCGTGTAACCAATCAGCCTGTAACCATTGGTTTTCTGACAAGGTAACCAGAACACCCAGTAATTCACCTGTAGCTGTGATTTGGTCAATTGTGCAATGTATTTTTTTTTCACTGATGTTTGATTGGTTTGTGACTTAGATTTCTAAAGACAGCAAAAGGCTGTATTATTAATATGTGGGACTAAGCTGCTATTGGCTGTATAAGGAGACGTATGGAATGTGTGATTTATGACATTACAAATACTGATTTGAAAATGGGCAATTTTTGCAGCTTTGTTTTCATATGTTTACATTCTTTAAGTCTTTTTAACTCCAGCTCAGGTGATGTTATGGGCCCTTTAGATTGCCTCTGATTGCTGTTTTATTTGCTCTCCTCAATATAGTGGAAGAGCAAATTCAAGCAAGGGAAAATCATGGGTTAATGTTAAAACAGCACTGCACCCCCCTCAGTTTTTGTGAGGTTGATAGGTGTGCTAGCTGTGCACTAATGTATTCAAGGCTGTAATTAGTAGGAAAGGAGGACAGGAGACTCAGCACTGGGGAATCTAGGCCATCAGCTTGACTTCTCTTGGCTCTCGATCAAGGGAGTTTCTTCTAGGGCTGGCCTGTCTGTCGCCTGGGGAGCCAGACTGAGCGCCAGTTCACTGCAGCAGCGATTGTCAATTTTAGCTCATCAACCAAAATAATGCTCTTTGGAGATGAGTGCAGTGGAACTGACTACATACTTGTTTACTGGATTGTTCCTCAAAAGGGAGTGCACTGATATTTTCTACTAATAATGAAGGTCCCTGCAGTACTTGTGTTGGAAATAATATTCTCTTTCTAAGTTTTATGTACATATATAAATGTTATATGTCTATCATGTTTTTTGTAACTATGAGCCTCACTTTGTGATCAATGAATGATTATCAAAGAACTAAGCACAATAACTACCTCACTATATGTTCTGTGTGGTCCTCACTGATGTTTTTCACTTGACCCTGGGTAACTTATACTTATTTCATGCCTTATTTAGAATTAGAATGCCCAGAGGAAAATGGAATAAGGGAGGATTCCTCTCATCTTTGTCCATAGCTGCAGATGCAAGGAAGCAGGATATGGGAATGCCGACATGACCTGGCATAGTTTCATCCTGCCTTTAGAATGGTCACTAGTTTAGATGTAAGGATGTCACATACTCAGCTTATATTAAGCTGGTGGAAACAAGGAGACTTGGAACAACTCGTCTGTGTCTTTTGATTTTTGCTGCGTCTTGTGGTGAGCTTCTTTATTTTGAGAATCCGCAAAAGGCTGCAATATGCAAATGAACCTCAGGGCAATCAGTGTTTTTGACCAATCACAGCTCCAGTTGTGTTACTGGGTGTTCTGATGAATTGAGGCCTTCAAGTAATCCAACAAATTTCTAAATTGAATGGGTAGAGCTAAACTGTTGTAGTCAGATTAAGGAGATATATTCAAATGTGTTGGTTTTGTGACATCACAATAATATTTCAAAACAATATTTACAGATTTGAAACCTGAAGTGATATTTTAATATGTTGAAATGCATTGCAGTTGCACTATGTTGCAGTGAAATTGCGGTACTGATATTTTGCCCATATTGTACAGCTTAAATGATTAGGTTTAACATACTCCTCACACTTTGCCTGTTTCTTTTTTCCCAGGTGATTTTGCAGTGCTGCTGAAGGCTGGCATGTCAGTGAAGCAGGCCATAGTTTATAACTTGCTTTCAGCTCTCATGGCCTACTTTGGCATGGTGATCGGAACAGCAGTGGGACAATACACACACAATGTCACCAGCTGGATCTTTGCGGTCACCGCTGGCATGTTTCTCTACGTAGCCTTGGTGGACATGGTGAGTATTATAGACCTTTGCATATATTTTAAAATACATTAGAGGGTCGTTTCCCAAACCCAGATTAATCCCACTCTAAAGAGAATTTCCAAAAAGAAATTCTAAAGAGTGATTTGTGTTTGAAACTGCAGGTCAGTTCAAGACTTAATCCAACTGGCCCATACAGACTTAAAATTGGTTTGAGGGGCATAAAATTATTTTGTTTATTTTTAGGGAATATTTTATTAAAAAATATATATATTTACAGCATCAAAGAGACATCAAGTGTTCCAAAACCTCATTAATGGACTGTGGGTTAATTTTCCAAAGCGTATTGCTAAAAAATCTACATCCAGTGTTAACTTCTTTTATTATTTAGTGATTGACCATCATCTTCTCTCACCAGCTGCCCGAGATGCTCCATGGTGACAGTGAAGACCACAAGCGCTGCCACCTGGGTCACTTTGTACTGCAGAATCTGGGCATGCTCACTGGCTTCGGCATCATGTTGCTCATCGCCATTTTCGAGGACCACATCGTGCTGGACCTGAACTTCTAGCTAGAAGCCGGGGACCTAACCTAATTCTACAGCCTGATAGAATCCCTGAGCTTTGCCCTTAAGTGACTTTGTCTTCATGGCAGTTACCATCCTCCAAGCATGGCGCAGTGTCCTCATGTCTCATTTGTGTCCCTCTTCAGGAGGGTCCATCAGTGGCTTACAATGGACAGACATGCTGCAATGACAGTGTTTACATTTTACCTTTTTCCAACCACCGTGTCTCTGAAACGAAGATGGAGAAAGTGAACGCTGACATGATGACTAAATCACTTGGTGCAGGCCTCCCTCTCCCTCCTTTTTTTTGGATTCTGTCCTCTACCTAATCAATGGTGTGTGTCCTAACACTTGTATTAATGTGGGCCTGCACCAATATCAGTACGAATCAAAATGTGAACATACTCTTCCTATGTTGCTACACTGATGCGAAGAAGTTTCTAAATTGAAGAACCATCCCTTTAACATCACTCTGGTCTTTAAGCTGCGAAAAAGGGTGGATTCCCTAGTGTTACCACTGCGTTCACTAGTTCACTAGTGCAACCAGTAGGCTCATGTTTGGCCACTTTTCATTTGTAGTGCACTCACGGCATGACCAGTGGCCTTATCATGGCAAAATGTGTTCTGTCTTACTGTTGTTAATGTCTAGTGTTGTCCTGCCATCATGGTGCTGAATCACAGATCATAGAGCTATTCTCCTCCAGTGTTAAACAGCCCATGTGAGAAAAACAATAAAATGCCTTGTGTACTGTATTGGGAATTAACAGCAGTTTTGTGCCAGGCTCAGATAAACTTGACACTGTTTCAGAACACGCTTGCTCTCTTAGCCAGTGTGTGTTTTCTAGCAGCGGCTGCTTCGATTTGTGTTTTTGCTCTGCTATTCCTTGTAAGAACGCCTTTAATGCAGTCTGCTTTCATTTCTCTTCCTTTTTTTACCGGCCCAGTTGATGACCATAGGAACATTTACCTGAAAGGAACAGCTTAAAGACTTGAAAAATCTCCCGGTAAGGTCAAGTTAGTATTTTTGTGTAGTTCTAAATTATTGAATCAGATGGAGTATTTTGACCAGCAAATCATATCAATACACTTTGTCCATTTATAATTGTCTACACTATTGCTTGATGTTTAAAACAATACAGATAAATTAAGTCAAACTTCTAGAGAAAATAATTTGTTTAGCACTATATTACTTCTGCACCAGCATAATGGAATGGAATCTTTATTACCTTGTTTGAAGGTCTTTGTTAGAGGTCTTGATTCAGGTAGATGTACTGTCACTTTTAGGGAGAATAAAAAGTTTGGTTTTGCTTTTAATATGGTTAGTATAATTATTAATCTGGTAAGGTTTTGGCTACTTTGAGAACTTTGGACCATTTGTCAGACCATTTAACCATAATTAAAAAACTGACCACTTGCATTCTGCTTACTGGGATTTGTTCAGTTGCATTGCTCATTTTTTCTGTGACATTCAAGACCCCATTGAGAGGTGGATATCAGTGAGAATATCCATATAAATTTCCTATAACCCAAAAACTGAATGCCCCGTTAATTTTGTTCTCACTGACACGTTTAACGTTCAGCTTTACTTTCTCTGGTCGGCTCTAAGCTGACCCTGGGGTCACTTAAGACATTCCACTGGCATTGTCTGCTGCTGGAGCGCGCCACAGGCTAACGAGGTTTTATCAAGCAGAATCCTGTCACTGTGTGACATACGTGTATTCGTTCTCTCGGGTGCATCATGTTCGGCCACATTCATCAAATGCACTTCGTTTGATGAAATACATGCATGAGGCATGAAGTAAATGGGACTTATATCTTTTTCTTAATTTTTGGCAGTGTTTTGATTTCTACTATTAAATAGCAGAAGACAAAAACACAGTGTTTTGAAATTTCTCCTTTCATTTTACTTTTACTCTTTGTTCATTTGTGTAACGTAAATTCAATGAGGTGTGCTTTACTTTGGGGTAAGTCTTTGCTTCCGATGACGTCTAAGATTTGCAAAACATACCTCAGATCCTGTATTCCGGTTAAACAGTTGCTTAAGTGATGTATACGACCTGTAATCCATAGCCCTCGTTCTGTATTAAAAGATGAATATCCCTTGAGCATGTGGTGAAACTAAATATGCACAACAGATTATATCTTAAATTTTGCTGAACGTTTGGCAGCTGTTGACACGTGTTTGACCAAAAACATCTGTTTATCCTGAAGGATACCTCATGGCTTTGAAAGGTAAAGAGCAAAAATATATATATGTGACTGTCCTAGTCTTGCTTTTGTCTTAATTTTTTTTTTTTTTTCGGTGAGAAAAGCTGGGTGGATAAATGTTTTCACCATATTTGCCATCCTTGCTTATTGTCTGTGTGCATTTCCCTGTTGAGAGGAAAATAAAGTTTGCAAACAGCCCTTTCTGTGTTTGAATGATTCATTTTAGACATGATCCTCCAGGTCGGTGTTCCTAATCCTGGTTCTGCAAATCCAACTTTTGATTAATTTCAGCCAGAATCTGTAACCCCTGCTCTGGCTCATTAACCTCTCCAGTAGTCCCTCATTGGTAGGAGTGTAAATGGGCAGGCTATATGATCGTTTGAGTCTGCAGGGTGGGGGTGGCATATTGGACAACTTGAAGTTGAGCCTCACTCCTCAGCCTTAAAGGTCTAGAACCAATAGTAACCAATGTGTGCTTTCTTATCTTTATTCGTGTCCTAAAAACTTGGAATGTGTAATTTTATTTATTCTTTATTTAATTATTACTCTAGATTAGTCAAAACAACTTAAGCTTCAGTAAGATACAGGTGTCCAATTCATATTTAATTGCATACAGTTCAGTAAACTGCTAGTCTTTTATCATTGTTTAAGATCAGTTTATGAGTCCAGTTGGCAAAGCAGGGCGACACCGCGGCGGATCCAGTGCTCTGGAGGAACATTTGAGTTGAGCATCATGGCAAAGACATAGTTGGTGGAGTGGCCTGTGGTGGACAGTGTCCCACGCCGCTCGCTGGTCTTGTAGACAGGAGAAATGTAGCACAGGCGCTGGGGAATGTCCTGCTTCCTCAGGGGCTTCAGCCAAATCTACAGGGATAAAGAGCACATGATATTAAAGATACTGAGAACACTCACAGTATATGTATTTTAGATGCTCTCTGTGGCTTACTTTAAATATCTTGTTAAACTATAACTGCAACCTCAACCCAAATCTCAATCTTTACCCCATGCTGGTCCTAGTTTTAAGCTCAACTGCTTGCAATGAAATTCAGGGTTTACAAAATTTCTTCATAAATATATGGTTTAGATGGTTTAACCAAGCTATTTAGCATAGTCTGAGGTGAAATGTGCCATTCTAGAGCAGATCTGTGTCAGCATAGTTCACAGTGGTTTTAGGAACCAGACTGGCTACGTTCCAAGAGCACCTGCATATAGAGAAAAACAGCATTGTTATGTGATTTTTTAAAAAGCCTAAAAATGCCCATTTTTACAGTGTGAACCCTATTTATTACCCTTAAAGAAAACATATTCATACTGTACATTGTACACTGAACTTTTGTCTACTGCAGTGCTAGAATATAAAATACTAATATTACCCCTATATAAATTGAACTGTAATTCATGCACATCTGTTTTCTTTGGTATATGCTTTGGTTTACTTTGGTATAAGCAGGGTAAATACAGTAATATAATTTACAGTAATAAACATACAGGGCTTTCAGAAGAACAAAACAAAAACCCACATCAGCAGTAAGAAGAAATAAATAACACCTGAATTGGCTTCTTTCAAACATCCTGCCTCTTAGTACAGCTGACTGTGACATTCGTGCCTCATCCACCACGATCCCTCATCCTCAGGATGGGTTGTTTATGTTTGGGCACAGTGCAGATCAGCGGAGGTTTATTCTGTTAAGGTGTGCCTGTTAGCCTTGCTAAGCATGGCACCCAAACATAAACAACTTAGAGCGAGGACAAGGGATGTGGCAGACAAGGCCCAGATGTCACAAAAGCACAAATATCTGCCTAGAGTATCTTCACTTTCCGTGAATATGCAGGGGTTTCCACAAACAATTATTCATGTGGTTCTCAGAAATAATATGCAAAAGACTGAAACCACAGCTGTTGAACCATGTATATGCAAGGGTACTGCATATTTTTACACTACTCACAAAAAGTTAGGGATATTCAGCTTTTGGGTAAAATGTCAGGAAGGACTTAAAATGCACTATAACCTTTACAGGTGAATACACAAATTGCTAGTCTCAGACAAGGAGCTTAACTTTAAAACTCACAACAGGTGTTTGATCCATGAATCGACCAATACCATGAATCAATGTACTGTCTTAAGACCCCTCAAATTCAGATGCTGAGCTCTAAAGGTGGAGCCGAGCTGCATTTGCATATTAAATAAAAGCCTCTACTTTTGCTCTTGGGGTGAGTTCCTATGACAGAAAGGTTTAATTGATGAACAGGGAACATGCACCCAATCGCTCACTGTAATTGCCACGATCACGCAAATTCACTGTGCTCCAAAGGCACTGATGAATGTTTAAAGGGCAACACAGCTTGAGGAGACATTACGCCTGCATTTTTTACTGTCTTGTGATGTTAAATTGTCTAACCAATGCCAATTTAGTGGAACAATCACAATGAACTAAACATGTAAGAATTTGCAACATCTAGAATGTGGAGAAATTGCAGCCTGCAAATTAGAATCATGATTTGCAGGCAGCAATTTTCTTCAGCTTCTTGTAAAATGTCCCTGGTGCCCTTGTTATTTCAGTGTAGATACCAATGACATTTTTTTCCTCAAAGCCAATGCCAAGTCCTCCCAAAAAGAATTGCCTCACTGCATCTGGGGCCTTTTGGGCTACAAAACAGCGAACATATTGGGACTGTTATCTATATTAGCGCAGCAAAAGATATTCCAGTCTGGGTGCTTCTAATAGACATGCAGAAATCTGAGTTCACGCGCAATTCAGCCTGAAAGCCAGTCAGCTGAATTGAGGGAAGAGTGGGGCAATTGTGGGAAGGAATAATGAAGGAAGAGTGTAGAAATGTGTATTTCAAAAGTTTTTGTTTCCACACAAATAATAAAGGCTCTGCTCTTGTCAAAAAAATCTCTGTATTAAGTTGCCCTGGAATGTCTGTTTATTGAATAACAGCATGCATAATTTAAAGCGCACTCTATGCTGACGGATAAGTTGACCTGAAAAAATCATTAATGCCCTAGAATGAAGATGCAATTAAAAAATCCTCCAATCACAGGATGGAATGAAAAGAGGGAACCAATTGCATAAGTGCAGGGATTGTGCACAAAAAAAAGCTTTTTTGTCCACCCCAGAAGCCCCCAGAATAAACTGGCAAACACAAAATGTTGGTGTGAGCAGGCTCTCCAGGGTCATGCCAGTTGTAATTAATCATTCGGCTGCTTGTTGTTACCATGGTTGTCTTCTGGGTTTTTCTCGGTATTGTGTGGAGATAAAAAGCTGTTACCTCCCAGGAGCTATATGGAGAAATGTGGAGTCAGCTCAGACAAACCGAGAAAACGTGCCAGCCTCCCTTGTGTGCCGCGGTACTGTTCGCGTTACATTGTCCATTGAGAATGAGCTCAGTTCTCCGAAGAGGTGGAGAAGAAAGCAGGGAAATGGGAATCCAGCAATGCCACTGCAGGGTCTCAGGGGTGATCAGGGAGGAACTTTTTGAGGAGCAGAAACTTGACACACGCTAAAACGCCTACTGTGGTTTTAGCCGGCTAACTCTCAAAAGGCTGTTGAACACTGCAGGAAACTGCAGCACTTATGACAAAACAGACTGGGATCAATAACACAGTACTATTATATACACCCCTCATTTCTTCATATTGTGCTTCCAAAGATTTTCTTGTATTTTTAATACAGTCTTGAGGAACAGTTTTCCAGGCTTTCTGAAGGATTTTCAAAGACTCTCATTATCTGTCCAGTCCCTTAACTTCATACGTTACCTGTTTTTTATTGTTTGTTAAGAGACAGAGACCTTCCAGTGAAGAAACATGTGCAGGTGATTCCAGATGGTCAGGCCAGTGATCAAACTGGTGGTGCTGCATGCTGAGTGGTTAGAACACATTATCTGGGCAGCTTGTCTCTTTAGGCACTTTGAGGCCTGTCTCAGTAAAGCATTTGAAACAAAAAACTCTGATGAAACAAAGATTGTACTCTTTGGCCTGAATGCCAAACATTATGTCAGGAGGAAAACAGGCACTGGTCATCACCTAGCTAATACCATCCCTACAGTGAAGCATGGAGCTGGGAGTATTATGCTGTGGGGATGTTTTTCAGGAAGATGCATGCATCCTTGATGATAACATGCTTCAGAGCGCTTTGAACCTAGGATGGGGTTGAATGTTCATCTTCCAACAGGACAAAAACCCTAAGCTCATAGCCAAGAAAACAATGCAGTAGCTTCAGGACAACTCTGTGAATGTCCCTGAGTGGCTGAGCCAGAGTCCAGATTTGAACCCGATTGAACATTCCTGGAGAGATTCTGGAGAGGGGACGTCTCATGCCCTGCAAAAAAATTATGGGGGAAACTGCCCAGTAATTGATGTGCCAATTTGTAGCATCATGCTCAAAAAGACTTGTGGCTGTAATTTCTGGCAAAGGTGCTTCGACAGGTATTGACTAAATGCTGTAGCCACTTATGTAAATGTTTTGTTTTTAATAAATTTGCTATAAAGTTTCAAACAAACTTTTTTCTCTTGGTCATTTTTGAGATAAAAGATTCATTTAATCTATTAGGGAACAAGGCTGTAACATAGGATATTGTGGAAAAAGTGGTTTATTGTGAATAATGATGGCGAGATGAAGCTTCATAATACCTTGAAGCCTTTCAGCCAGATGTGTTGAAAATTGATTCAATGCACAGTGGGAACACCTACTGGTCAACACAAGAAAAATAAAACTGAATGCACACACGGTGGGCCCTGTGGTGTGAAAATGGGCTACATTTTAATGCACTAGCTTCATCTTTAAGCCTAATATCCGACTAATAGTAACAGGCTACTAATACATTCTGATCTTTTGTATCTGGGCTAATGAACACAGCTTTTTAATATTCATTTAAAAAATTTAACCCCGGTTGCTAAATTGTCCAGCGTCTTAACGAAAATGCCACAATGGCATGTATGTTGTGACTGAATAGTATGATTTAATTGTAGTGCGTAACGTCATGCTCATTCGCTCTTATTAATGTTTGTATGTTCTGTTATGACATTAAACATTACATGAACATTAATGTATATAGTAATGTTGAACTGAAGAAGCCGGTATACACAAAAACCTTTGTGCAAGGACAAACATGTTTGGGTAAAGTGTTTTCTGTGTTCTCCAAGACCCATGAGTATACATCTGCGTATGGGACAGCTTTATACTTGAAACATCCCACCATAATTGAACCACTAAATGAAGTGCGGGTATCCAAACGAGGTTTCGTACGTAATTTATGACGTCACCTCACACAGCCCAAGGCCTTGTCTGTTGTCTATCACTTGATTTTTTAGAAAAAATGCAAACCTCGAACCAGGGCTTCATCTGACATGCCCCTTGTTGCTCGACACAAGCCTCGAATCCTCACTTAAAACATAACATCACTAGCTGTGAATACTTTCTGGATGCACTGTAGCTATCTAATAACAACTTGTCTTTTCAAAATTCAAATTGCAACTACTGTAAACTAGAAAGTGTGATACCCTTAGCAAAGACAAGCAAAACAATATTTGTTTATTTTTTAAGATAGTATACATTAGATTCATAAAATCCTATAGTTCAAGATAACTCTGCAACTATTAACAATAATCCCTCCTTAAGAATATCTGCTCTGCTTTTTTATATTACATCATAATTAAAGAAAGGTTCTCACCACAGGCATGGAGTCATGGAGGACCTTTGGGTAAGACTCTGCAAGGAGCTTTGACTTCCGGTCCCATCGAGCTCCATCAAGGAACAAACCACAGATGTAGACACCTGGGGAAATAAGAACAGACACAAAAATGTACATTATCTTTACATTGTTTGGTAGGCGCTCATATTCAGAAAGAAAAACTCCCATTTCAGACCGCTGCACCCAAAAATTACAACTGAGAGCTACCAGATTCTACCAGTGATGGAGTTAATCCTCCAACAGGACCCTCTCAGATCACACTGAGTGGAACCATTGGGACCCTCTCAGATCACACAGGAAAACCACCAGGATCCTCTCAGATCACACAGAGAGAGACCCAGGCAACCTCCCAGATCACACACTGACAGTTTATTATTTGTGAAATCTGTGTTAGTTTACATCAGGGAAGAGGGGAGTTTTCAGTCTGTTTGAAGATATTGAGGGGCTCAGCAGTTCTGACGTTCCAGAGCATTCCATTCTACATCTTTTGTTTAGTTTTGGTTCTGTAGGTCAGCATTAGTGTCTTAAATCTACTGGAACCCAAGTAAATGTCTGCAGTGGTGTTCATAAAAAAAAAAAACAGTGTTGGATCTTCTTTAGAGGTCTGTTGGTCTTCAAACACCACACACCGTATCAACAGTCTCTTTACTCCAACGTAGTCAAAATTAAAGTCTACAGAAACCAATCAGTGTTTTTGACACTGCTGACCAATCACAGTTCCAGGTGAGTTTCTGGATTATGATGTATTATGATGAATCGAGGTCTTTAGGTAATGGAACAAAATTGCCTGTACTCTACATTTTCCTTCTATTTCATTTTCTCCCTGACACTTGATGGGTTTGTGAACCCCAAAAATTACATAATTAATTTTGAGAGATTTTCATGAAGGGGAACAGCTGGTCACACAATTGCCAACAAATTTGTAATTTTCATGTTTTTCATTCTATATACCTCTTTAAACATCACAAAAATCCCCATAAACACTTCTTTGAAGACATTACACTGACATGCCCAACACAGTGTGTGGAAGCGGGTGTGTCTGACTTCCCCCCCTGGAGAGAGGTTCATCATGCGCTGATGAAAGAGCAGTGG
This sequence comes from Rhabdalestes septentrionalis, assembly GCA_037832545.1. Taxonomy (NCBI): domain Eukaryota; kingdom Metazoa; phylum Chordata; class Actinopteri; order Characiformes; family Alestidae; genus Rhabdalestes; species Rhabdalestes septentrionalis. Next base: position 1,184 of record JBBMFX010580854.1, on the reverse strand, counting down.
GGGTCTGATGTAAAAGAGCGGAGGAATGTTGACTGTGATTGATCGCCTGTGGGCACAGCAAGGGGTTAATGGATCCTCTCTCCTTCTCTGTCCCTCACTCCATTTTGTTATTTTTCATTGGTGTTTTAACCTCCCTTCATACTTTTATTTGTTTTCTTTCTCATTTCTGCCCTGCAGCCGTTCTATCTCTGTCTCCCTCTCTGTCTGTTTGTCTCCCTCTCTATACATCTTTGTTTGTCTCTCTATATGTCACTCTCTCTCACGACTGTAAGAAAAGGTCAAAAACGTCTTAAAACTGTGACAATACATTCTCTACTTTTAGGTATATTGCTGGAATTAAACTTTTTTGTACAATTTCTTTTGGTCCACAAAATATCCACTTAAAGAACATGATGTTTTGATGGTTTGTGTGTAGATATAGAAATACAATGTATATCTATAAATAAAGAGTTCCGCAAAGGCAGGGATTTCTTTTTTGTACTTAATGTCTTCTCTTGCCATTACGATTTACAGGGTTTCTGAGTTGTTTTATTGTTCAGTGACTGTAAATGCTGGTGTGAGGGACAATGGAAACACATTATTGGTGAAACCTGTTGTTACACAATAACGTAATCAGAAATCAGATAACATTTTGGAGACTACATTTTGCCTGAAGATTATATGTGTACCAGAAATGTCTATTAATGACCAAGGGCATAAAATAGGGTTAAAAAAGGCTCATTCTGATTTTACATTTACTAGTATTTGTTTGATAAAGGAGATAAATAATTACTCTTTATCTCACCATCCTCAGGAGGCTGCTTGTACTCCTTGTCATCCATGACCTCAAAGTCGAAGCCCAGCAAGTCAATGGGGATAGTGTGTTTGCGAGCGTAGTTTTGCTGACCTCCTGTCAGGAAGGCCTGTGTGAAGAAGAAGCCCGACATCCAGAAGACTGCAGGTGTGCCTGTTTCGTACCAGCCCTAGAGAAGACTCAGAACAGCAGCAATTGAAAGTTAAGAAGTTCACTCACCAAACACCATTAAAACTGAGGAGCATCAACAGGCCCTAAAATGCATTAATCATCATAATCCATTCTAACATCCCCATTTTACAAAATGTAAATATGCAAATTATTTTTTGCTGATTGGCTGCTCTGTGGCACAAAAATTTCCCTGCAGGCTGAATATGGACACATATACCTA
>JBBMFX010580845.1:0-14051 GCA_037832545.1 Rhabdalestes septentrionalis | reverse complement strand
CAATCACAATATAAACAGTTAAATTAAATGTGCCATATATGGATCGGAGCCCCCTAGCGGCGGTGTAACAGGTTAAACAAGAAGTGGACTAGAGCAGTAACACAAACACTATCCCTCGCACACACACATACAGTTACTACAAGAAACTAACGTTGTTTAATTTAGTGTCACATTGGCTCCATGAAGGAGTCCCGAGTAGGTGAGGGATGAGAGGCCAGCGCGAGATTCCATGGTTTGCAGATTTATTATGCTTAATTATTTACAGGTGGTTGAAATAGTCTATATACAAAATTAGGGTTGAACATGAGAGAATGAGTAGGGAGAGTTGAGGTGAGTAGAACGAGGAGAAAAAAGACATGAAAGGAGAAGACGATAAACGAGACCGTGCAGGGCAACGGTCCGGGTTCTTTAAACAGTCCCAATAATCAGACTAAAGTCCCTGCAGCTGCGTCCCGCCCTACAGTCCTGCAGCGCCCCCCAGTGGTCACTGCTAGAATCATGACAGAACCCCTCCTCAAGGGCGCAACTCCAGGGTACCTAAAGGACCCACCCAGACCGGCAGGCCAGACACGGCTGGGCTGGCGGTTGGCGGCCTGGACGCTGCTTATCTGGCGGCTGGTGGCTTGGACGCGGCTGGTCTGGCGGCTGGCGGCCCGGACGCGGCTGGTCTGGCGGCTGGCGGCCCGTACGCGGCTGGTCTGGGGGCTGGCGGCCCGGACGCAATGGTCAAGGCAGTTAGCGTCTTGGACGTGGCGGTCAAGGCGGCTGGAGACTTGAACGTGGCTGGAGGCTTGGATGTGGTTAGCCTGGCAGCTGGAGACTTGGACGCGTTTGGTCTGGCAGTTCGAGACTTGGACGCGGCAGGTCTGGCGGCTGGAGGCTTGGATGCAGCTGTCAGTGCGGCTGGAGGCTTAGAGGTGGTACTGGTTTGAGATGAGGTAGCAATGGAGGAAGCCTGAGCTGAAGGGAAAGGGACCTGAGGAGGATGAGAAGAGAGCTTTGCCGGAAGAAGAGAAGAGAGCTGAGCTGGGGTGGCGATAAAGGGACCTGAGCTGGAGATGGAGAAGAAACCTGAGCTGGAGATGGAGGAGAAACCTGAGCTTGCGATGGAGGAGAAACCTGAGCTTGCGATGGAGGAGAAACCTGAGCTGGAGATGGAGGAGAAACCTGAGCTGGAGATGGAGGAGAAACCTGAGCTGGAGATGGAGAAGACTGAGCTGGAGACAAAGAGGCCTGCCTTGGAGATAGAGTGCTCAGAGCTGGGGAAACAGAAACCTGATCTGATTGAAAAAAGGCCAGAGGCAGAGAGAGGGTGAGAGCTGTGGGACGAGAGCAAGGAGGAACCTGAGATAAGAGGGGTGCGCAAGCCAGAGAGAGAGAGGGATTCAGGGGTAGAACACGTGCCCAAGAGTGAGAGACATTCGGAAGTAGAATGCGAGCCCGAGAGAGAGAGATTCAGAGGTAAAATGTGGGCCAGAGAGAGAGATAAGGTTTCAGAAGTAGAACGCGAGCCCAAGAGAGAGAGAGATTCGGAGGCAGAATGCGAACTCGGGAGAAAGAGAGATTCTGAGGTAGAAGGCAAGCTCGAGAAAGAGAGAGAGAGAGATTTGGAGGTAGAATGCGAGCCAGAGAAAGAGAGATTTGGAGTTAGGATTCGAGCCCGAGAAAGAGAGAGGGATTCGGAGGCAGAACGCGAGCTCGAGAGAAAGAGAGATTCAGAGGGGGAAGGAGAAAGAGAGAGATAGAGATAGAGAGAGAGAGAGAGAGAGAGAGAGAGAGAGAGAGATTTGGAGGTTGAGCGCAAGCCCAAGAGAGAGAGAGATTCAGAGGCAGAACATGAACTCTGGAGAAAGAGAGATTCAGAGGTAGAAGGCGAGCTTGAGCTCGAGAGAGATTTGGAGGTAGAATGCGAGCCCGAGAGAGAGAGAGATTCGGAGGCAGAACGCGAGCTCAAGAGAAAGAGAGATTTGGAGTTAGAAGGCGAGCTCGAGAGAGAGAGAGATTTAGAAGATAAGCGCGAGCCAGAGGGAGAAAGGGATTCGGAAGGAAGGCATGAACCCGAGAGAAGGAGGGATTCGGAGGATCGCCCTGGGAGTCTGGGCCGAGGTAGATCACAGAGGTAGAGTTCCACTATGCGGCTGAGTGCTATCAGGTCTTCCAGTGTCCCTGACAGCGTGCAGCGGTCTAGCTCCTCCCTCAGCTGGGGGGCTAAGCCAGCGCGATACTCCTCGCAGAGAGTGGATTCACTCCACAGCCCCAGAGCCGCTCAGTCACGGAATTCATGCGCATATTCCCTGACTGGGCGAGTCCCCTGGCATAACAATACCAGCCAGGTGAAAGGTGACTCACAAGCAGAGTTTCTATCTTGGGTGCCGCCATCTTGCCTACACCGAAACCCGAGCAGGGGAACACCAGGAGACACTCGGGTCAGGAGGGTAGTGGAACCCGCATCGTCTCTAGGACGGTCTCGTTCTGTCACATCGGCTCCATGAAGGAGTCCCGAGTAGGTGAGGGAGGAGACGCCAGTGCGAGATTCCATGGTTTGCAGATTTAATTGCAGCTTAATGATTTACAGGTGGTTGAAATATACAAAGTCTATATACAAAGATTAGTGTTGAAGATGAGAGAATGAGTACGGAGAGTCGAGGTGAGTAGTACGAGGAGAAGAAAAAGACATGAGAAAGGAGAAGACAATAAAAGAGACCATGCAGGGCAATGGTCCGGGTTCTTTAAATAGTCCCAATAATCAGACTACTTCCCGCCCTGCAATCCTGCAGTGCCCACCAGTGGTCGCTGCTAGAATCATGACATTTAAATTACGTTGTAACAGATCCTGCTGTTGATCCTTCTTTATCTAAGGCTACAATGTGTTTTAGTTTCAGGTATTATCTCATTTTTTTGCAGCTAACATACTTTTTACTCAAATGTAAAATGCTCCTATACTGTAAATGTTTTCTGTCACCATTTTCCTGCAATGCTTACATTTTAATGACATAGACAGATTATGTAGTAAAATCTAATTGCTAATGCATTTGCTTACTATTTTTTTACTAATTTAAATTTCTTATGTAAGATCTACACAACAGCCTGTTGAATTTTAACAGGATGGGGAATGGCCATGTGAAAATAAAAGATGACCTTTCCTAAAAATGAGTTGCTGTGAGTCGTTGTGAGTCATGTGAGTCACTTATTGTCAGAATGCAGTGTGGAATCTGACATTTACCCCTGTTAATGCTGGACCTGGTAGGTTTAGATTCCAGATGGATTAAATATGTGGATATTTAAAGTGTTCCTACTGGCCTATTGACCCACCTTTAACATGCAGGCTATATTTCAGACATGTCAATAATGAATTATTGAACTATAAATACACATTAATCATAGCTTTGTTGAACTTTGGATGTTTGGTAGATTTGAAAAGTTATTTGCCAGTATCTATGCATTAGAGGGGCAATGTGTGTGCTTTATTTGTTCCTTTCACACAACCTACTTAAAGTACAATATAAGGTGCATTGTTCAGTTACAGAATTGACTTCAGCTGTTACTGACTGAGCTGTTACTAAGTTAGAAAAATGTTTAATAATTTGGACCTGAAGGCAGATCCTAGATATTTAAAGACCAAAAAAAATCCCAATTCTTAAATCGTAAATGATTGCCGGCTTCGAAATAAATGGGGAATGATTTTGTTCTATGTTCTCAACACAGACATCTAATTTACAAAAATATCATTTAAAAAGACATCAAATGAATGGCCCTTTTAGGATAAAAAAGTCTTCTAAGCAATCACTTTCACACTTCTGGATTCTTTATTTTGTGTAAAGTGTAAACTGCAATTTTGACATATTTACTGTAGGTTCATTTGGATGAATCTGGAGCTTCGTGTTGTTTTTTTGGTTTTATGTTTCCCTATTTTATCTCCAATTTATTTCCACAACTAGATAGAACCTCCCCAGTCAATACCATCAACCCAGGGATAGGTGAAGGTGAGCATAAGCTCATTGTTACTGAAGACTGTTAAACTGCAATTAACACAGTAAAGGTTTTTTAATGCAGAAAACCAAACCTGTGCAATAAAACTAGACTTGTGCTTCAATTAGTCATCATATTTGAGGGTTTCAGTTTATTGTATTTTCTATTTAAGACCAGTACCAGCTGGACATAATGGTGCTTGAGGATGCTCTCTTCGTACTTGTAGCTGAAGCCAATGACAATTTATCAAATGTTTTACTCCTTTAGGTGGAGAGTAAGCAACATTAACAAATTCAAGCAAGATTTAGAATGAATACAAGTGAAACATGAAGGGTAAACTGAGGCATTATTTATGACACCTTGTTTACTTTGTTTGCTCTTCAACTAAAGGAGTGAAACATTTGATAAACTGTCATTGGCTAAAAGTAAGAGGAAAACACCCTCAAGCACCATTAGGTCCTGTTGGTACTGTTATTGAATAAAATAAAAGCTAATGCATCTGTTTGCTGTTCATGGTTCAATAGTTCATTAAATCAAAACCTTGCTTGAGCCTGTGTACATGTGATCATTTATGTAAGCCTGTGATCAAATAACAATGCTGTCCAACATTTCATGTCAGGCAATAAGTTAAGCCAACTTGCAAGCGAATGCACTAAAAGTTCAGGCTTTAGACTGGTGATTATTCAAGTTGCCTTAAGCAGATGGAAACTAAACTAGGAAAAGAAATTAGTTTCAGTCAGGTGATTTCAGTATTTAATTTCATTATGGCAAAAAACATTTAATTATTGACAGATTCTCAGTGGGCATTGCTCTCTTAAAAGTTTCTCTCCACCACAGAATGTCTCTAAATTGTAACATGTTAAGTACTTAATCAGTGCTCTTGAAAGTAGCAGATTAATACCTGGAACAATGAAATGTTCAGGCACATGTGAAAAATGTAGATGTTCCCTCAAAGCTATGACACTGTTCTTGAGATCAAGATTTGCACCTTAAAAACTCTTCTCTAGTGATGTGTCGTTTGCGACCAGCCGGCTCTAAGAGCTGATTCTTTTTAGCGAACGAGCAGACCCGACTCCCAGTGAGTGAGAACCGGCTCCCCACTTTATTTAATTTCGCTGTTCCACTCTCACTTTAAGTGGCTCAGGGGCTGCCGGGGGGTGTCGTGAGGCTCCAGTGGGCCGGAGCTGACCTGAGTACAGTGCTGGCTGGGCTCTCTGGCAGTGAGTGAGACACTAGAAGTGTTGAGCAGCAGGTCTGAGTTAAGTGTGTCAGGCGGTGGGTGGGGACTGTGCATTGTGGCGACATCAGTCCCGTTGGAAGTTTTCTCAAAAACAGGGCAGATACTAACTGAGGAGAAACCGCATTAGCCCACATCAGCCCATCCATTTTCTGAATGTTAACTTGCACTGAGCTGTCAACATACTTTTTGTTTACGGAGTTTGGTTTGTTTTCAGTGTTGTTCTTTGGATTTCTTTGGAAGTTTGATTAAAATATTAAACACAAGTAAGAATGTCTGCTTTTGTAACAGAACAAATACACTAAATTAGGCAATTATATATAAAAGACTAAATGCAAAAGGGTTTATATCAACAAACAAAGCATTAAAATTTGCCAGGTCAGGCTAAAATATGAGGCTACAGGTGATAATATGCTAAGAGCCATTTGGGAGCCGAAAGAGCCGGCTATTCTTTGGGAGCCGAGCCACAAGAGCCGGCTCTCTGAAAAGAGACGAACTTCCCATCACTACTCTTCTCCCCAGGTAAAGGGACATACGAATATCTTTTCATAATCTAATGTTTTACAGTGAAAAATAAAATAGAAAGCAAGAAGTCAGTGCATGATGTATATTATTTATGCAACATAACTGGAGTTGTTTCCCTTCTCTGCTATACCAATAAAAGCACTTGGATAGACTCCTAATGTTATGTTAATCCACACTGTAATGCTCTGCCCAGTTTTTCTCAGTCATAGAACTATAAGCTCCCTCTTTATTAGTCCTCCCTTTGGTTTGTGCCATTACCAGTTTCACCTGGTTTTCCCCTCCATTTAAGCTGCATGAGCCACATCTCCATATCCCAGTTGTTCTCTGTTTTTTGTATTAAACCTGGTTTCACAGCTCCTGCATATGCATCCCATCTTCTACAGCACCTACAAATGTGACAGTAACATGACTAAAACATGACATGACTAAAAGTCACAAGAGGTATCTGCCAAAATTGTAAATGTATAGGTTAGGGTGAAATCTTATTCAATTTCAGTTCAGTTTTTATAATTTAATGTTTAATTGTATTAATCAATTGGAAATTCCTTTTTATTTCACTCCTACAGGAAAGGCAGTCAAGTGGGTTTGACTGTTTTTTAAAAAATTATTTACAGAAGTTCAGTAAACAAGAGAAAGCAGTACAAAACTTTGTGCAGGTTCAAATATTAGTGTAATTCTTCTTAGGAGCAAAAATGCCATTTGAAAACACTCAGGAAATAACAAATCAAGTAAGATATGACTTGAAAATGTTTAACTAGTCACCTTTGTACATGTTATCTACTCTGTCCATTGTAAAATAGAGAAGACAATTTGGGAAATTAGTTATGAGACAATTTTGAATACAATTACAACAGTGCTGAATCTAATCTCTTAATCACAAGGGGAGTAGCCCAAAGAGATTGAACAAGATGCTGATGTTTTTGGAACACAACATAACAAGCAAGTTTAAAGGTATGTGTGTTTGTGTCCACTTCTCTAAAGAATAATTAAATTGTGTGATTTTAGAATGCTAATTCAAAGCAAATGGTACATGCCTAGTTGTTCTAGAAGCCTGGTGGGGTTCTCCAGTTAAATCTGTTTCTCAGTCTTTGATACTTGCTGCATTAAGGTAGAATTTGTTCATAAATATTCTGCAACAAATCAGCCAGAAATGCCCCTGCTACTGGATAAGCCTAGCCCAGACCTGAAATACAAACTTCCTTTAGCATGTTTCTTTCTTTCAGGCCTCACATTGATTGTTTGAAAGCCCATGGGCCAATGGCAGTTATTGGAACGTTACTTTAATAGGACAGTCTCTCTCTCTGTTCCCATGGTCTCAGACCATTATCTTTCTGTTTACAACCACACTTTCAGAACCATGTTTCCAGAAACTGTGGTATTTCTGGGGTTATTTTCTGTATAAATAGCCATTGACAAATTCTGCCTTTTTTGCAAAGCAATAACAATTGAAATCATTTTTTGTTATTGTTAGTAATATATTTAAATAACTTCCAAAAGTTATATGTATTTGCACCTTGCCTAATTCTTTAAATTTTTTGTTAAGTTTTAACTATTTGCAGGGAAAATTTCTGCAAACATTCACTATCCTCAAATAAAGGCTATTCTTTTACCACCACACCAAAAACCATTTGAGATCCAAACATCCACTTTAACTCCATTTATAAGCCTGCTATTTAATCATTATGGATTGTTATGGCTGTGGATGATTCCACAAAGATAATTTACTTTCCAGGAGGCCAACCAGCAGAATGAGCAGAATAACCCCAAACTACCCAAGTAATTTACCCCCGGGTTGTATTTGTTTAAAAAGTGTGCAACCAGCTCAAAGCATGTGTGTGACTCCCTTTTCATTTTATCATGTGGGAACCTGTAGTGTATTTCAAACCACCTTTAGGCAGTTGTTAACTTTTTTGGCCCTGACACCACTGGCATCAATTACTTAAACCCATTGTGTTTGTGTAAAGCAAGAAAATGTTCTCAGACAAGATTTTATTTCTGGACATCATGATGTGCAGTGTCTGAGGGTTCAACGAAGGATAAATCACTTCTCTCCTGCAAACCAAGGCAGTTTATGAGCAAATGGCCATGTGAAGTAGGTAGACTGCGTTGCACTTTATTGACTTAATTCAATAGTGTACATTGTTCTCTTATGACTAAAGCTGTGTTGAGAAAGCAGGTAAAGCCAAAGATTTTCAGCACTGCTTTAAATTTTTTCAGCGAACTGGTTTAAAATTTGATGGTAAAAGATGGAATCAACACAATCAAAAACCAGATAAATAGCATATAGCAGAAGGTGAGGGACAACGGTAAGGCTGGTGATCAGAAATTGGAGGTGCTGAACTCCAAATGAAGGCATGACAGAATCACATTTACATTTATTCAGTACATATATACCAGGACCCCTTTGAATCCTCTAGGTGTTCAGAGATGATCTAATTATATCTGGCATATTTCTCTAAGGTCATGTTCCTTTTTCATTAAAAAATCACTTTCTATTAACTGTAGGCTTTGTTTTATATTTTCATATAATTACTGAACTCATAGAATTACATTAAACATTTTTTAAGGGGTCTCAGCTGGCCAGGGATGAAGAATCAGGGGTCCAAGCACACAGAGCGGAGGATCCTAATTGTTTTTATGCTGATTTTTATTGCAAGTTGGCATGCAGTATTGCAATCACAACCCAGGCACCAACAGCCATGCCTTTGTTGATGCTATAACAAGCACTGTGTCCAAGCAACTTGAACCATAGCTCTGATATTTCTAAATTGTTGTTGCATAGTATTCCTTGTCATTGTCTGAACCAAACGAGACCACACCCACTTATATCCACCTCATTTTTTGCTAACTTTTTCAACAAATCTGCACAATTGTGGTCTCATTGAAATAAGACACATTGTCAATAATTATCAAAAATGTGCAAATTTGCAAACAGCATGGCTGTCATATGCTAATTAAGATTGTTGGTTTTGCATACAATGAGTTAAACTGCAATTACTCATAAGTCCTTGCTTACCAAACTTCATAAACCCATACAAGGTATTGCTCAATGGCAGTTTCCAAATTTGTATCCATATTTACCACTTGGTGGCACTATGTCAGGTCACAATGCACTTAGAGCATGAAATTATCTCTCTGGCCGTATGGCCAGTGTGCTCACAAATTTGCATTCCACACCAGGAGACATTCTCAAATTTATCTACTTTGCCCATTGGGGGACACAATAGCACACAATAAAACATTTCAAATAAAAAAGGTCATGACATATGAGACATGGAAATAAATCCTGATGGATTTCATCTTTAAAACCTTGGAAATGTTTTACATAACTTTTTCTTTGTGCATTATTTGCATTATAAGAAAAATGTAACTAGTCATTCATGCTTAGATGATGCAGTTCAAATTTGGTCCCCTTTTAAACATTCAAACATTGCAGTGGTTTTCTGTCCATAACTCACAAACCATGAGACATACTCACAATTGCTTTAACTGCTAAATTCTGCCCTCTGTCACAAGTTCAGAAATGTGTATGCCAGGATGTTTTTGATACAAGAACATTTGCCAAGCGTCATTAACATCCGCCACTGGGAGGTGCTACAACAGGATATTTGGATATCAGCTTTATACTTCATGAAGAGCCTGTGCAGCTCAAAGCGATCTAACATATCACCAATGTGGTTTGGAAGACTGGACTCAAACAGCATGGACCCCACTCATCACCACTTGTGACTATATTTATGTTTGTACATTCATTTGTGTTTGGTTTGAGCACTGTTACGTCATGGTTCAGTTTTATGGAATAAGGTGAAAAAAAAAAGGAAAATAAATGAAAAGTAATTTTGGGTAAGGAGTTTAACCGGAAGCCACACCAGGACTAGAAGTAATATGTGCACTTTATATAACTATTCACAGATATTTACAATATTTACAAGACTATTTACAGAACAGCACAAACAATAGCATAAGCTATATACATTTACTATTAAGACAAATCAAAGAGGTGACAAACACCAAGGAATGAAAACAAATAACATAAACCTACACCTGCCTACACCCCAATCTGACTAATAAACAAATAAAAACAAAGAAAAAAGTGTCTGCCTGTATGACCACAACGATATAAACAGAAAACAAGTCTTAACAGAGACAAACTGCAAACGGACAAACACCAAACTAACAAGAACTAACTGAGAACAATAAGTTTTTCCCAACAACAATCCAAGTCTAAGTCTAAGTCTTAGTCTCTATCTCTCTCCTCTCTCCTCCTTCTCCTCTCTCCTTCCAGGGTTATATGAGAATGAGGGACCTCTGGCGCTGGTCAGCCAATCCGCTCACTCTGGAGATCTGTAGAGTCAGGTGTGCTAGTCCTAATGGGTGAGTGATAGTAAGAGGACACAGACACAGAAAAGAAACTCCCATACGTGCACCGGCACATAACACCAACACACTTAAATCTACTCCTACCATGTAACAAAGGAATAGGTACAGAATAAGTGAAAATAAAAGAGACAAACTAAACAAACAAAAACACAGGAATCACATTTCAAACGGAACGTGATAGGGCATCAGCCATTACATTTGCAGATCCTGTTTTATGTCTGATAACAAGGTTATACGATTGCATTAATAATGCCCAGCACATACATCTCTGGTTGTGGTTGTACATACGGGCTAGAAAAACAAGAGGATTATGGTCCGTAAATACTTCCACTGGGGTGGTATTACAACCTACATATACCTCAAAATGTTGTAGTGCTAAGAGTAAGGCAAGGGTTTCTTTCTCGATCGTGGAGTATGCCATTTGATGATTGTTACATTTACGGGAAAAATAGCCCACGGGATGATTAATTCCATCATCATCGCTTTGTATTAATGCTGCTCCAGCCCCTTAAGCACTAGCATCTACTTCCAGTTTGAAAGGCTGAGTAAAACTTGATACTGTTACATGATTGGCTGTTCTCTGATTGCCTATCACTCACTAAGTTGTTAGGTTACCAGAGAGCGAGTGGCTTTGTTAATGCAACCAAACTAGCTTAGCAACCTCTGTTTCATTCTGATGAAGAATAAAAAATATCGAGCTAGTCAGAGACATCTTCCATCCTCTGGTCGATGGTATTCTCATGAGCACTGTAATGCATCAACTGTCAACCATAAATATTATCTGATAAATATAGATTTTTCTTCAGGGAAAATTTAATTGTAATAAGAATACTAATTTTAGTGAATATCCAGCCAATTAATCTCTTGCTTCTGGCATTAAAATTCCATTGCATGTTCCCATATTATTTTAGCACTCTGATCAAAGTTCCATCTTGCCTGTGGTATTGCCTAAGAATGTATTGATCGAAGGCCCCTTTGGATTTAAAATATTGATATAAAGCTATATTTAAAAAAAAAGCTTGGATACCCTCAGTTACTCTAAATCGAGATGTGTTTTCCAATAAATTATTTTTAAAAATGCAATAAATGCAATACTCTGAATTGCAATGATGCTGTACAGAGCCAAAAAACTTGTCGAATAAAGCTTTAAAGGGTCAATGGATAGGTGGAGAAATGAATAGATGCCTTCACATGCTTGTTTTCCTTTGCCTGGTATATATATATATACTTGTGTATGTGTGTGTGTGTGTAGATTTACCTTTTCTCTTATTTTCTCTTTGTGAATTTCATAAGTAATTTCATATTTTCTAATTAAGCGCAGTTTTGATCTACATTTACTAATCAGAGAATTTAGGCCACAGTGGAGGCCCTTTGGTATTGGTTGGGATTGGCTTGGGAGTATTTAGTGAAAATATCAGTAAAAATTTACACATTCTCTTGGCCATCACTGTCAGGTTACAATGACCAGGATCTCATTAGGCCAGGGTTCCTGTAACACCCCCAGGAACCCGAACCTTTGGCTGAACAGTCTTCCCCAACACACACCACCAACAAAGCCAGCATTCAGCATCTCTCACCATATTTGGCCAAAAGTATTTGAACATCGCCTTTCCTGATAGAACTTACAAACTGGGCCAATGACTGGGGTCACAATAATGGGACCTCTGCTAGTTAAATGCTCCAGCTACTGCTGAGACAATGCATCTGCATTTCCGTTACTTCACCCTGGGCAAGAAGCCAGCAGAGTGGCCCAACATTGTTTGATTGCCCCTAACTCGGCAGTCTGTAGGTGGCTAAGATGACTGTTATTATTCAAGTAAAATTATTCGCAAAAGTCTCTAAACTTTTCTGTTACTGGCCACTTCAATGTGAGAAGTTCAAGTGTAATTTTTCTTGGTGGGCTTTAGCCCTCTGCTGGCAAATGCGATCAGCCACACCTTCCCATCATGCTCTTGATAGAGGACTGCCCCAAGGCCCCCATGGCTAGCATCAATTTCCAGGAGAATTTAAAAAAAAATCAGCTTAGGCCAGGTCAGGGGCAAAGGTAAGCTTCTCCTTCAGAATCTGAGATACATTTTCACACGCCTCTTCCTAAGCAGTCAAAAGGGGAACAGCAGCGTTATTTTCTTTCTGCCATGGTCAGCTGAGCCTTCCCAAAGGGGCTGAGATCTTAGGGAAGCCCTCCCTGAAATGAAAGTAATAACTTTCAAAGCAAGAAATGACTGCAACCCTGCAAGGTGGCCTGTTTGCGTCCACTACTTGACTACTTCTATCTTTGCTGGGTCAGTGGCCATACACTCAGCAGAGACCACATGCACAAGATAGCTCACTCAGGGCTGGAAAAACTGACACTTGGACAACTTGACCTTCAAGTTCTGCTTCTGCAGGCAAGCAAAAATTTCCTCTAGCCATCCTAGATGTTGTTCTACAGTTGCAGAGAAAGTGATGATATCATTTAGTTAAAGGAGAACAGACTGGTAATGCTGATCCCAAAAATGCACTCCATCCAGCACTGGAATGTGCCAGGAGCATTACATTCTGTTAAATTCAACGAGGCCAAATGGGGAGCAAAAAGCAGTCCTTGACTTATCAGCTTCTGCAACTAGAATTTGGTTATACCCACTGATATGATCCAGTGTGGAAAACCACCTTGCCCCAGAAAGTGCATCTAAAGATTTGTCCTGGGACATGGGTATGCATCACTCCTGGTTTTAGAACTCAGCTGTCAGTAATCAACACAAAAACAAAGACTCTTATTTTGTCTTATTATGTCTTATTTTGTCACCAGGACAATAGGTGAAGCGTAGCAGTTGAGCAGAGTCAAGAATAACCTCCTGGGTACAGATGAAAGCACAAAACCTGGTTGTTTAGGAGGACCTTCTTGGACAAAACAAGCATCAGTGACACCAGAAGACTTTTGGCAATTGGTTCAAGTAAGAACTCAATGGTCTCTAGCTGGGGGCACGTGACTGGGACAATAGTAATCATACCGGGTCCAAGACAAACTGGGGCCTTCCTTGGACCCCCTTGGACCCTCACTGCATGCATGTAGCACTCCCCAATAGCATTCATAATTAATATGCATGGTTTTACTGGCTTGCGAACATGGAGGGTGACATTGATTGTATCCCTGAAAACAATGCCCCTCTCCCCACAATATGCTGACCAAGAACAACCATATTTAGCTTCACGTACCCTGTGTAAGGTATATGTAGCATGTTCACTGCCTTAAACCCCAACTACTTACAAACTTTCCTCTGCATATGGATAAAATGCTTATTCAAAACCCTCTGTTGCAGTTGTAACCATTGTTTTGGTATCAATTAAACACAGGACTACCACCCCACACATCACCACAGTCAACACTGGGCATTTTCTCACTAACCGACCCAGTGAGGATAAAAATGCAGAGCCATTGTCCTTCCCTGACTCATATACTGGGGGGGTTCAAGTTTCCCAACTGGCTTGTAGTACTTGTAGTAGACAGAAAACGCCCAACAAACACTGCTACAGCACAGACTGTGTTCTCACACAGATGCCCTGCTGCTGCGAGGACATGTGTTCCTAAATACATGACATTCATGTAGCCTAATCAATATCTATCCTAATCCCCAGTTAACAATGCAAAGAGAAAGACTGCAAAAGTGAGCCCAAGCACTAAGAGAGGGAGAGGGAGAGAGAAAATCACAAAAGACAACTCAAATCAATTCAATTCAGTTTTATTTATATAGCGCTTTTTAAAACCAGATTGTCACATAGCAGCTTAACAGAGTCCAGGTCCGAGCCCCTTGTGAGTAAGCCGAAGGTGACAGCGGTGAGGAAAAACTCACTCAGCTGGAGGAAGAATCCTCGGGAGGAACCAAGACTCAAAAGGGGAACCCGTCATCCTCAGGTCGACCCAGAGATAAAGAAAGGAGGGAGAGAGAGAGGTGGAGAGAGA
>JBBMFX010580834.1:0-14051 GCA_037832545.1 Rhabdalestes septentrionalis | reverse complement strand
AAAAAAAAGAACCACCAGTGATACATCAGAAGCAGCTGCCAGTAACTTGTCAGACGTTTCAGGTCAGTGATATAAACCCATCAGTTCAGCGCACTTTGACATTTGATGCTAATCACAACTTGGCTGTCCTGTACAGCACTACATCGACTATGCTATGCTAGCTAGGTTAGACTGCAAAGAGTTGCTATGATAATTCCTCCCCTTATAAAAAACATATAACAAGCATTGTTTAAATGTCAGAAATCTGTTTTCCAAATGTAACTATCTCTCATTTTAGCTTATTTGACAGTATTATATTACCTAATAAAAATGTTAGGCTACTTTAAAACCTGATCCAGGCAGCACGTCTTGAAAATCCAAGAAAATATAAAAAATATGTTGGACATGTTCTATAATTTATTCAAACTTTATTAATGTTTTAGATAACACGTTTAAAAATATCTCATAACGGATTTAGTTTTTGCCATGTCTACCCTAAAGTGAACTAGAATGCAGGAAATTGCATCTAAGAAATCCAAAATTTTCTGGGGGAGGACCCCAACACCCCCCTCTGGGCTAAGCCCTGGATGCTCACTGTGTTTGGCTCCGCCTCTGCTATGTATATACTTTATGTGTATAATCCATAGATGTACATGTGAATATGTTAGAGCTTTCCTCCACTAGAGGGAGATACACAACAGCAAGATTCATTGGGTTCTTTATGCTGAAACTGTCTCAGCACAATTTCAGACCCACTACTCTGGACACAAGATCCGACCCACAGATTTCTACAGTCTTACTGTAGTTTAATTACATAATATGGGATGCCAGTATATTTATTTCATTTTTTGCTGTGAGTTTAACTGTTACATAATGTTTTTTTCACATTAGAGATCAGTCTAGGTTTAGGCACATGCATGCATTCACTCACTGATGAATTGGACTCCAGAAGTGAAAGACACAGACATTTCTGATCATTAGTAGTACTGGAGAATAGTAACTGAACATTGATCATGGATACAAACGGCACTGAGAGAACCCAACCACACCAACATTAAATGCATCAGCCATTTCTGCTGTATTTGTTAAAAGGCAGTGATAAATGTCTTATATTTTCCAGCTAATACAAGTCCCTTTTCACAGAGTAACTCATTAACAGAGTAACAAATAGTGAGACTCTATCTCCCCCAGCACTGAAAGTACTGAATTACAATGCCCAGTCCTAATTTTACTGCTGAATACTTCTCTTAAGATTGACATTTCTCAATTTAGCTTATAACTGTAGACAACATTCTGATGGGTTGTTTTTAGTGACGTTTTTCTAGTGTTTTACCCTCTTGTTTTTATTTGTTTGATTTTGATTACTTCTGTCATTCACAGAATGACTTTGAGTATTTAGAAAAGCACTACATAAAGTTAATGAATGATTCATTATCATCATCATCATCATCATCATCATTATCTTTATTATTAAACTCGTATTGTTATCATTGTTGGGTTTTTTATTATGGTTTTATTCCTACATTACTCTATTACATTGTGGGATGTTTTCCCCCATTTCTGCTGTCTGCAGTACCCCAGTTTGCAGTACTTTACACATTTTAATTCATTATTTACTGCAGGGTAAAGTCCAATCTGCCTTGTTGAGACTGTGACTTGCCCAGCTGGACCGATTGAAGCTTTTTGTAGTGTGCCACAAAGGCAAAGCAATTTTATAAGCCCAAATTTATTTTCTCTTTTCCCAGTCTCTCCAGAACTACCCAGTCATTAGAGCCCCACACATCCCCATAGTTCCACAGCACCAGTCTCCTGCTTCCCTAGTGTTTAAAGTGATGGGATTACGAAGGCCCAGGCACTCTGAAGGACAGAGAGGACGTATGTGTGACGGACGGTGGACGTGTTTCGGTCTTATGGGGATTAAAGAAAGAGACAGGCTCATCTATTTCTCTCTAAATCATTTCGCTCATACCACCAGCATCTGCTACTATATAACATCGTCCTGCACCATCTGCTGCTGAGCCCCAGGAGCTGCTGTATCATAATCTAACAGGACGGCAGACTGATACAGGTGAGGATGGATTCTGTCATGTAAATATACATCTATGCACACCACGCCAATATACTTGAACCGTCTGTAAAAGCATGAGGCAAATGAGGGAGAGGATTAAAACCTGAGCGCCCCAGGGATAGGCTTTGGAAACAATCACATCCCATGCTGAAGAAACAGGGGGGTTGGCTTCTTCAGCACCAAGGACGGAGGGGCTAGGACCGCAGAGGTTAATGCCACAAGAGGAAAGGATCATAGTCTTCATAAGACCATAAGCACCATATAAAATCAAATTAATGACCGGATTTAAATCTTTAAAAGCTGACCCAGAAAGCCCTGTCTTGCAATTTTTTCCTGCCTCTCTCTTGCCCAGCCTCGCCTTTGGACTAGCTTGGAGTTCACTATAGAGCGACAGATACTGGTTGGTGCTTCACAATACAATACTGTGCAAATTTTTTTAACCACTCCTCACCCCCACTCTCTTGTATTTTTTCTTGAGGAACAGTTCTCCAGGCTTCTTGAAGGAATTTCAGAGTCTCTCATTTCCAGTCCAGTCCCTGAACCTGACCAGATTCAGAGGAATGTTTTTTTGGTTTTGAAGCACCCAACACTGGTCATAGAGACATAGTTGTGGTAATTAACTGGTGATCAAACTGCATTCGGTTATATATCAGACTGAACTTGTGCATCCGTGCAGTGTGTCATTGTAGTTGTGCTAAAAGTTTGTGTGTCCAAAATGGTACGTTTACAGAAGAAATAAAAAATATTACTATTGGTCCATTGGTCCATCTTTATCAGGTTTTCATAGATTGTTGACATTTTCTTAGAATGTAAAAAACAAAACAAAAAACAGAGAAAGGGGGAGTCACAGACTGGGATAATAAGCTTGTCTTTTTAAAAAAAAAGGAAATTATACTATGGAGAGATTTTGTTTATTGAAGAAACTTAAAATTTGTATTTTTTCCGGGGACACTTGTTTAATTTTTTTGCAATTGAATATCTATGTTTTTAAAGGGGTGTTTGGGATTTCACTTTTGGTTGTTTGCAGAAAAAAATAAAAGTGCAGGAACTCTAAAATTCCTACATATTCTCGGGCCACTGTCGCTGCGTCGGATCAG
Organism: Rhabdalestes septentrionalis; assembly: GCA_037832545.1. NCBI lineage: Eukaryota > Metazoa > Chordata > Actinopteri > Characiformes > Alestidae > Rhabdalestes > Rhabdalestes septentrionalis. Next base: position 10,907 of record JBBMFX010580834.1, on the reverse strand, counting down.
TTCCAGTAAGTACCGGAAAGCAGAAAAAAGTGGCGGAACCCAAAAGCCATAAACACAGAAGTTCCAGAACTACGTTCCAGCCCACTTCAAGCACTGGTTGTTTGTGATTAAATGGTTTGCCCTCTCATGGTAAGGTAAAATTTTTAAGAGCTTTCATAGAATAAAATCTCAACAGTTCAATGAGAACATAGACAAATAATAACTGTTAACTGTGAACCGATGTCGTCATTTATTAATACCTGCATAGTTATTATTTGCAGGAACAGCTGGTAAAATGAGCCAGTTGTTTAATCTTTGTCATTCACATTGTTTAACCAAATGTCATGGCGCAGGGTGGCCACTAGGAGTCACCGTTAGCTCACGGTAGGTTTAATTTTACCTTCTGGTCGCACCAGTCTCTGATTAGTGGGAATTACAAGCCACAGCTGCTGGTGCGACCAGAGGTAATTGGGGCTTAGTTTTCATTGGGTGGTTTGTGTTGGTGGTTTGATATTTATAGGGGTTAGGACCGACACTAGGTGTCAGTCAATTGTTATTTTAGTGGGAGTCGTGGTTGTGTGCTCTTTTGTTTGGCCCGCATGCCCTTTTGTTTGTTATTTGTGTAAATAAAGAAAACAGAAGAAGAAAGATCATGCTTGGTTTCTGGGTGAGAAACACCCCACGCTATGACAACCAACAGTTTAAGACTACTTGGTGGTTTTTCCAGACTTTTGTATATGAATAAGCAACAGCACCACCAACAGTTCATAAGAAAAAATACGAACTGGCTAATATGGCACTGATTTACAACTAACCCAATGCGTGGAATCCTAGAATTTGTCTTTGATTCTAGCTCAACTGTGCCGTTCACATGATTACATGCAATGAAAAGCCTGTAGATTTGTTCTCCATTTCGGTTGTTTTTAAACCTACAGCCGCCAGTTCCACCTCCCTACAGTCTGCAGTCATTACCAGAAGGGAATGTAAAATACAGAACTTTGCAAAAGTCTTTACTTTACATTTAGCTTTGAATCGCCTTGTTGGCAGTTTCCATTTTCTTCACACTGAGGAGATTGTGAGCCACCACCAGTATACTCATCACACCCTGATCATCTGGAACCATCTGCTCCTGGTTGTTGACTGGTTCAGGACTTCAGTTAGTTGCTCTTTGTTCTGCTTGAATGATTCATACGTAGGTCACTGTTTGTCTTAACCAACAGAAACATTCCTTTGAATCTGGTCAGGTTCAGGGACTGTTTATCAAGAACATTAAAATACAAGAAAGTCTGGATATATAAAGAAATGAGGGGTGGCTCAAACTTTTGCATAGTACTGCGATGAAAATGCGCATTCTTACAGAAGTAACACTCATTATTCATATAAATTTCACCTTGAAGCTTTGAGAAGTATTATTGTATTTGAGTGCTGCCCTTGATTTCTGGGAAACCATTCTGAACTTCTTGTGTGCCACAGGAACACACAAACCCATACCCAAAATACTACTTCCAACACACTGTTTCTGGGCTACCAGTTGAAATATTTGATGACTCAGAGCATGAAAGGACAGTACAATACATGCCTCTGGTTCAAATCATTCACTAGAGATACAGAAAGACCCAAGTCATCACTCTTTATTTTCTGGTAATTGCCTCTATTGCTATAATTAGGCAGAGTAATGACTGAGGCCGTCTCTGGGAGTTAATTATTCATCCCTGGTCACTTGTACAGGACAATGGGGCTGTCTTGTCAGTGGGACCACAGCCAGACATTTTAGTTCTCTGCTCATACTGGCTCAGTTTCAATATTTCTTTTCACTCTGTCTCAGTAAATCATTTTTTCCCAGTTAGTCTTCAGATTCTGAAGTACAGATGTCATAACAGCTTTCTCAGTCACTAATCTCACCTGAAGTTTTTCCACAATACATCATGATTGATTGTCAAGTATGTCACGTATTCAGCGGTCATTATAATACATGTGATGGTGGACCTATCAAAAACCAAAACACCTATCTATATCTCAGTGAACCTCTGCTCTGATTTAAATGTTTAAATGTTGATTTGCACAAAAATGGCAAGCTAAGAAAACAGTCTGTTTGCACACAACATAAACAGAACATGAGAAAGCTGCAACATGCAAGTAAAATGTATAAAAGTCAATTGTTGAATTATCATGTTCAGTTTTCTTATTAGCCCAAAATGTCTGTGTAGAGCTATCATACACTGTCAAATGAAATAAATTGTTCATGACCATGTGTATTTGCTGTACAATACTAGGTAAAAGTATTGAGCAACCCCTTCATTTCTTTATATTTTGTGATGAAGGCTTCATCCCCGAGAACAACAAGGGGCCTCCAGAGGGTCCAGAGGACCCAAAAAGGGCCCTGCACTGAGGGCTTGTGACAGGCTCCCGGCAGAGGGACTTCTAGGAGGAGGCTCCATCATGCAGAACAGCAGGGGGGGTCCCTGTAGACAGAGTTCCAGCTGAGGGACTTCCAGGAGGGGACTCTGCCTGCAAGGACAGCAAGAGGGTCCCTGTGGAGGGACATCCAACTGGGGGCTTCGACGCTGTGGATATTGTGGGGCTCCAGTGGAGGAGCACCACAAAGAAGTACAAGGGTGGACTACCTCAACGGAGCTATCCGGATGTTATGGGGGACATCCAAGCGGGAGAGTCCTAAGTGACCGCGCACTGTGCGGCGCACTGGCCAATGGGTTATCCGGGATCTAAATGTAGGAGGGTTAATGTTACATCGGCTGTTTTAAAAATGTGCGTGACCACTAGTGTCACACCGGTTTCTAATCAGGTGATTAAAGGGATCAGCTGCCGGTGTGATCAGGGATTATTGGGTCTAGGTTGGAATTGGGGGTTTCTTAGGTGGAGTTTATATTTAATTTGGGTTTTGCTATTGCTTATGCCATTGCATTCCATAAACTTTATTAGAGTTTCTTTATGTTTTTGTGTCGTCAGGCCCTCGAGCGTGATTTCTGTTGGTTTATTGAAAAATAAAGAAACACTAAAGAAAGATGGACACCTGGCTTCTTGGGGGGGAAAAGGGGACAGACGTGACACTCACAGCAATGTATGCAGAGTTTCGCCAACCAGACTTACAGTTGTCTATTATTGGCCCACGAGGCTGTCTGCCCCTGATGGAACAAATCAAAATCACACATATTTCGGAAGCTTCCGGACAATTCGGGATGGCTAGCTACCCTATTCGTACGGTACAGTTTACACCGAAATGCTCCCGCAGTGTTAGAATGTAAATTCAGATGTGACCGCTGTATAGTCTGTACTCTAATTCATGCATGTGGATTTTCTTTGGCATGCGCTGTCATTTTATTTGGTATATTAAGGTAAATAGAGATGCTCCATGCTGAAATTTTTCTGATGCTGAATTCTAGTTTGCAGCTGCCAGAGATGCGTTACAACGCAGCAGCCAGTATATGGTTACTTTGAGTCTCTCCACATAGCAAAAATGTATAGTTATATTTATAATTTGGTAAATTATAATTTTTCTAATATTTCAGCACTAAAAATGCATGGAAATTTTAATATTGGCAAGAAAAAAGCCCCCCAAAAAAACAATTCTAAAGAACTGTGTCACTTTTAAGAAGTGTGTTGCACTAATATGAAACCCAAAAATGGGGCATAAGTGTGACTTTCTCTATTGTTTACCTCCAGTTAATCTTAAAAGCTGGATTCCTGCCATTTCATTCTTCACTCAGATTATCTCTGTGGGTTATCCTTTCTGCACTGAAGGAGAGGGCAATATTTACGGGTTTACTCGTCTAATTAGGGATTTTGCTTAAGAGGATTATATTAGATTGTCCGTAGTGTACCCAGCCAATTGCAAGGAGAATGCCATGAAAACAACCACAAATAAATAAAATAATGTTAATTCATTCATTATGTAATTAATAAAAAATTGAATATTGTATCTCCCATAGAATTTTCTCTATATGGCTTTAGACTACTGTATGTGTATTTTTTATACATAGTTTTTTTGAAGATTAAAATGATGCTTTAAAGATGATTTCCATTTTCTTATGGAAAACTCGCTTAAAAAACACAAGTAATAACAAGTCTATGGGCTACAAAACATGTTCATGAAGTTCTTTGCACAAAATCACTCTCATATAAATAGATATCACCAGCTTCAAATGTTGTCTTAATGTTCATTCATTATGTAAGGCAGGGTGACTTTTAGATTTTTTTGCATTCTAAAACTGTCATTAAATAGTTCATTTGCATTTAGTGTCAGTGTTTCAAAGTATGATATGTTGAATGGTCGGCACCCACAACTTTTCAATGGAATATGGCCTTTGCTGCAAAAAGTTTGCCCCCACCCCCCATAGTGCCACTGTAACTGGACGTCATTGAGGACCATATTCTCACCATCCTTCCTATACAGGGAGATCTCCACCTTCCTCTCCTCGGAGCCCAGCAGGGCTTTGGCCATCTGGGCCACAGCAGACCGGCCCGTGTGGGGTCCATACAGGAAGCTGCAGGTACACGGCTTCTGCATGACCTCAGCACGCGTGTAGCCGCACATGTGGCAGAAGCCGTCATTGCAGAAGATGATGGCGCAGTTCTCCACCCGCGCATTAGCGATAATGAATTTACGATCTGTTGAGGTGCAGCAGAGGGATTAAAGTTACAGATAAAAATTTCCATTCGAGAAAAAAACTATTCTAATCACAGTTCGTAAACAAAATAGAATAGACTGGACATTTCAGAACTGATGGCTGAAGACTGAATACACTATCCCAGGATAAGATTTTTATTGTTAAAATGAAAAGCTAACATATTCAGAATACACTACCTGCCAAAAGCTTTTGCCCACATGGAGATATTCTACTCTTGCATGTTAGTCCCTATCAGGCGCATGATATTATATATTATACAGACAAAAGTAATGGGACGCCTGTCCATTGCAACTGGGACATTCAGGTGCATAGACTTTCACGTGGAGTTGCTTAGCAGCTGTTATAGTGGTTCCGTGCCCTCAATTCTCTTGACTAACTAAAACATGCCCTGTAGTGGCAAATAGCTTTATATTTAGTTTGATTACATTAATTTTTTAATGTATATGAAATATTTGTACTGTAACTGTGTGACTGTGTTTAAGGGAAGCAGTACTTTATGAACCATACACTATATTTGAAATAATTATTTAATTTTGCATATAACAATGTGATTGATCGCGATTCAAAATTGAAAACATTGCCCAGCATTAATTTTAATTATCCATCACTACTGATCTATGAAAAGCCCCCTAATATAAATATAATGAATTATTATGTGGATCTCCAGACGAGTGTGTAACTTTTAAGGAGCTATTAAGTGCTGAAACAATAATGAGTGCAATTAAAATTCACGGACAGTCTAGAATTTGATTCTGCAGCACCAACACCCAGTTAATAGGAGTCAGAGCTGCACTGTTATGGATTCTCTCCTCTTATTTCACTAATTTTCATTTAGAGTTCAAACAACAACTTTCCAGTTTAACCAGAATAAAAATATGGTTAAAAACTGGTAAAAACTGGTAAAAACTGTGGTTAAAAGTTCCCACTGTTAATCTTTTATAAAATATTGAACTGAGCAGCTTTGCCTTCATTTTTAAGAACGGCTGACAATATTTCTCCTCGTTTCCAAAAAATATATATTAAATTGTTCTTTAAAATGTTATTTTAAAAGAAATGACAAAACTTCTAAATAAGAAAAATGATGCAGCATTTACAGAACTTAAATAAAAACAAATCTCTCATTCACTCTTAAACTAAACGGCAATAATGAGCTCTGAGGAACTTCTAATAGTGTTTCAGCATCCAGCTGGTCTCACTGTGAGAGTGTGGATTACAGCAGTGTTTAATACTTTTCCTTAGTAAATAAAATGTGATTCAGGTGATCACTGATCAGTCCCTCATAAAGCAGAATGAGGAGCTTGTGTAGGAATTTAACACACACTGGAGTGGAATGGTTTCACACTCCCGATTTAAAAATAAACTGCAGTGCGCTCTTATTTTTTCCGGAGCTGAATTTAATACACTAGAGTACACACATACATTTTATTAGCTCCGTTTAAGTATTTTTCTTGCACCTCAGCTCTGTTTTTCTTTTGAAGGTTCACTGAACTTCAGTTAGTTCTTTTGATTTTACTCCTGTCAGTCTAATTTATATAATTTTAAAGTGGTAACTGGTTTTAAATTGGTCCAATCAGGGCAGAACCAGTCAGTAGAATGGATCAACTTCACTTTTACAGGGAACAAAATAAAGACCATGCATCTAATCAATATATAAAATAGAACCTAAATGTATCTACTAAAGGAAAGTAGCCTGGGGTAAAAACAACACAGAGACAGGCGGTACCTACCCAACATGGAATTAGATGACAAGAATATATCTGGATTGTGTATTATGATACCAGGTGAAAAAACACATTTAATTCTCTCTATCTGATGTGATTAACTGAAAGTCAATAACACTAAAAATTTGTGCTCTTTCAAATAATGGGTTTGTTCAACCAACATCAATTTGTTTTCTTCATATACATATAAAAGCCAGTGCTATGTTTCTGAGTGTGGGTAAAGTTAAAAAGTAGCCTCCTAAGTACCAGGTTAGGGAATACTGATTTTCAAAATATAACATGGACTCAATGCGGATATTCTGAAGGTGTATTCCTAATACAGGCGAGCCACCACACCTGAGCTCAGTATCTATACAGTATTAACAATTATTGAGGTAACCTGATGTACTATAACTGTAATAAATTATTTTACTTATGTCAGTCTAATTCATATCTCCGGAGTTGGTTTTAAAGTGGTCACTGTAATGCCAAATCAGACTACCATGATGATGATGATGATGATAAAGATGATGATGAGGATGCTGATGATGATGAGGAGGAGGATGATGAGCATGATGAGGATGATGAGGATGTGACAGTACAGTCTGAACACTCTAGTATTTATGAGTACAGGAAGAACGGTAGTCCTCTTACTTTGCCCCTCGAATTTCCGGATGATGGTGTCCAGGAAGGTGTTCTGGGGGGCAACGTGTCCACGTCTCACCGGCATTATTCTCCTTTAACTGACTTCAGATTGATTAATGCATCTGAAGTTTCAGGAGCTTCAGTTTCTTTCCTTCATTGCCTTCACTCCATCCTATCAGCCGGGAGGAGCTCTGAGTCAGTGTGAGCGTCTCGCTGGGGGCACTCAGACTTTAACCCTCCATCTGAGCTTCATCTCTCTTCTCTGTTCAGTCTGATCAGAGGACTGAGCAGGAGACTCGCACGTGGTCGGGAGTATGGATGAAGAGTGAAAGTCCAGCAGTGGAGGGGGTGGTCTTCCTTCTCCTTTTGAAGAGTTTCTGTCTGTGCATAATATCCCTGTGACACTTGGGGATTATACATGGGGGCAGAACCCTCTGGAGATGGTAAGCTGTACAAAGCTCTTAGGTTTTTACCATCATTGTTTTATGACTTTTATACCAACTTCTTGTAAAAAATGACAGAACTATGAGATCTCTCCTCCAAAGCGATATTTCCACTTTACAGTGTTTGATATTTTGGAATTTTTCTGTGGATGATAAGATAATATAACATAACCCTTTATTAGTCCCACAGTGGGAAATTTACATTGACATGGCAGAAAGTGGACAGTGCACAGATAAGAGCAGCAAAACATTAGAATAAAAACTACACAACAAAACAGGATAAAATACAATAAACTTTACAGCTAATACAACATTTTTATAGACATTTTTATGTGTATGCAAAGAAAGGTTTAGATATAACTGATTTATGTACCTGTATAATATATAACCTATATATGTATGTGCATATCTTTAGAAAATAGAGACTCTGATGTGAAATGTATTTTTTGTTGTGTGTTTTGGAAATATTGACAAAAATGTTATTTTATGTTGGAAAAGTTTTGGAAAAATTCCAAAAAGAATGCAGCATATAATAATTTATTAATGGTATGATCATTTAAATTTAATCTCCATAAATGTAAACTTGCAGGAATTAAACCATGCTTTATTGCCTTTAGCAAAGAGTTTACGCAATATATTGAGCCAATTCAATACTCTATTAAACAAAAAGCAATCAAAACTGGATCAGTTGCTCCATTCTACTCCCTAAAGTTTTACATTTTTCCTTATGAAGAGTTTTTGTCAAATGCCAGAAAAATACATTTCATGTCAGTGTATCTCTGGAATCTTCCTTTAATGTAGTTTGTAGCTTAATAAAATGTATTAAATATTAAATATATAAGTCCAACTTTCTTCCAGGTCATATCATCCACAGACCAATTCCAGTAAAAAAAAACACACACTGTAAAATGTAATGATTTTTTTGGAAGAGAGCCCATCTAGTTATGTTGTTATAATTTGGAAAAATAAATTTTACCAAGAGGAGTGTATAAGGGTGAAAAGACAACTGTTGGATAAAAAACTTTGAACAGCATACGAACTCTAGTGGGTTTTGCATTAAAGGTCATTGTATAATCCCCATGTGTTGCAGTACTGCACATCTGTAAATATTTCTAGGGATAGCTTTGTGATTTTGTTATGGGAAATGTTGAAAAAAAATTTCTTTTATTTGGGAGTAAAAAAAATACTTGAGTTATCTTATGATTATAATGGCCAAATTTCATCTATAAGCTTACAGGTAGGAAACCAAGATGTATTGTTTTGTAAAGGTTTACTATATATTTTGAGCCAATTCAATACTCTTCAATACAAAAAGCTATCAAATCTGAATTAGCTGCTCCACTCCCACTAGTGTACAATTTTGTGTGAAAATATGGGAAAGCTGGGACAGAGAATGTGGGTAAACTTAACAATCTATTCAACTATTAAAATGTAATACATTGAGTAAATTTGTATTTTAAAACACTAGTTCTTAAAAAGTCCTCACTATCAGTGCAATTTAAAAAAAACCAAATGTACGGTGGCCCTGAAGTGCCTGTCAAACAAATTACTAAACAAAACAACAAATTGAGAAACACAAACTAATTCAGAAACAACAACAAAATTGAGACACACAATAAATTAAGAAGCACAACAACAAAACTGAGAAACACAAAAACAAATTAAGAATAAAAAAATAAAAAAAATAATTGAGAAGCACAATTACATTAAGAAACCGGAAAGGGTAGGTACCAGTCAAAATTTTGGTTGCTTGCAGACACTGCAGAAGATCTCGGAGATGGAGACCACGCGCTGTGTGAGACTTCCTCCGCCTGGGCGGGACGATGGAGAGAGGAGGACGTAGAGGAGAAGCTCTCGTTCTTCAAATCCACCTGCAAACCCTGGGAGCTCCCTTGGGAGACTCTTCTGTGGGACTCGGAGGACGAAAGCCTCCCGGGGGATTCGCACCTCTCTCCACCCGCCAGTGTCAAGCAGCGAGGAGGATGCCAAGCGAAATGGATCTCTCCATTCTCCACACCGACCACCGCCAAAGCCCATCACAGCGTGGTCGAAGAGCTGCAGCAAACGGATCCTGCGTCACAGTATGCGCCAAGCGAGGTCGCCCCGGAGCTGTACGGGCATGAGCCGGTGCCGTATGAGGCAAAGCCTGCAGCCACCAAGGAGCTACAGGACACCATCTCTGGAGTGGAGCGCCAAGGACAAGACCTCGCAGTGGAGCTGGAGGCCCAAGCGCTCGCGGCGGAGCTGGAGCTCCGCATCGAGGAGGCGCTGGAGACCCTGGAGCAGCTTCAGCCTTACAGAGAGGTCGTGCCAGGCCTTGTGGCGGAACTGGAGCTCGATATCTAAAGGGCAAAGGAGAGCCTGGAGCGCCTCCAGCCACAAAGGGCCCCTGCCGTGCCACTCCCTGAGACAATGACCCCAGGTAAGGACCCAGCCGATTTTTGTTTGGTTTTGGTTAGGGAAGATCCAGGAATGGGAGGCCCAGAAAGGGGAGAGTCAGTAGGGGGAGGCTCAGGCAGTGGAGACTCGGAGAAGGGAGGCTCAGACAAGGGAGGCTCAGATGAGGGAGGCTCAGAGAAGGGAGGCCCAGTTAGGGGAGATTCAGGCAGGGAAGACTCAGGTAGGATAGTATTCGGTCCCGTGAGTCCGATCCCCGTAAGCCTGGTCCCCGTAAGCCCAGTCCCCGTAAGCTTGGTCCCCGTGAACCCAGTACCCGTGAGCCCAGTATCCGTGAGCCCAGTACCCGTGAGCCCAGTACCCATGAGCCCAGTACCCGGGAGCCCAGTCCTCGTGAACCCAGTTTTTGTAAGCCCAGTCCCCGTGAGTCCAGTACCTTTTGAGCCTAGTCTCTGTAAGCCCGATACTCGTGAACTCGGTCCCCGTGAATCCAGCCCCCTTAGACCATGTCCCTGTAAGTGTGGCCCCTGACCCTGTATCCCGCATTCCAGTGGCTCCTGCCCACGAAGCTCCTGTCCATGAGGTTTCGGACAGGGAGACTCGGGATGGCGGAGCCCAGAACGGTCGAACCTGGGTAGATGGAGTTCAGGAAGGTGGTCCCTTAGCTTTTCATGGCACCACCCCTATAGTCTCAGAACAGGGCAGCGCTGAGGCTTTAGTTTTGTTTTGTTTTCTGGCTGTGGTCTGGTTCCTGGGGTTTCTAGGGGTGATTGCAGGGGTTCCAGCCAGGCCAACTTCTGGCCCAGTTCTGACCCAGCCAACCCCACGCCTGCCAGCCCCTCACAGGCCACTCCCGGCCCAGTTCAGTCCCTGATAAGTAAAAAAATAGCCATGTATTTTTTTGGGGGGAGTAGTGGCCATAGGGTGGTAGGGTGGGGGCTGGTGTGGGTGGCCACAACGAGGGAGGGGTTTCCCGGAAGGTCTGGTGCATCCAAGCTGCCCAACGGAAGGGCAGGCAACCCGGTAGGTGAGGGACGCGAGGGGCGTCCCGCACTGCCCTTGGGAGAGAAAGAGAAGGAGTGTAAGGGCGAGGAGGA
>JBBMFX010580825.1:0-14052 GCA_037832545.1 Rhabdalestes septentrionalis | reverse complement strand
CAAGACCAAGACAATACCAAGACCAGAGGGTATCAAGACCAAGACAAGACCAAGATCAAGACCAAGACAGACCGAGTCAATACCAAGACAAAGTCGAAACGAGACCGAGACCGAAAAAAGTAATCTGACTAAACAGCTAACACCTCCAACAACTGTATATAAATGGCAAATATGTAACTGATTTCAGTAATACTATATATATAGATGAAATTGTAACATCAAACTGAAGATTATAAACTTGAAGTTGCATCATGTCCCATTCTAGTAGTACTAGCCAAATTACACTGCATGATATCAACTACCCTGGAATGGATTAGGCCTTTCAACACAAAGTGATATGCATTTGTTATTTAAAAGTCAATGGTCACATTTATTTAGTCAAACAACACCATTTAATTAAAATTCTGTAATCAAATATAAAATACATGTGCCCACATCACAGGAATCAGATGCAAACTACTAATATACATACCAATACAAATTGTGCATTAATAAGAATAAGAACAAGTGCTTCAAATATTCTGACATCTTCAGTGGCATGTGATTACAACCCATTGCCAATGAAATGAAGCTGGTTTTTCATTAGGGCAGGAACAATATAATACAGACATTATGAACAAATATTTTGAACAAATATATTATGAACAAACAGCATTATTTCAGAGAGGAGGGAGAGAAAACATTTCACAATTTAAACAGTGGTTGATTGCACTCCAAGAAAACTAAAGTTTGCAACATCTAGCCATGCGTGGTGAGGTCTCATTAGAATGCCTCCTCTTCTAAAAACTCTCTCGACACGAGTTTTTAACAAAATAAGCTAATACAATCCAGTGTGACACATTTATAGATCATTAGACACGACTAGTAATAATGAAAATACTGGAGTGTTCAGGGTTGCGAGACCTTAAATAACAAGAACAGAAAAATACAGTTGAATGGAATCTACAGAAGATGTCTGTGCATTAACTTTGCATATTGCACTAAGCCTCCTCATGTCAGTCAGCTATCAGACAAAGCTGTATTGACAAGAAATGAACTACTCAATAAAGTCTGAAGTTACACCCATACAAAATAACTGTGTATAACAATGACATGCTGTAGCAGCCCTACACACTGGACTGTTTTAATAGGACAACATAGGAGAAAACACCTAAACCGTGATAACCACATCAAACATGATAGTTTTGTTGAATCAGTCAAAGACAGTCATACTCAAATATCCTTATGTTCAATTTTAGAACTTTAGGACTCACTTTTGCCATCCGTGCTATCTGGACCAGAGCCATAGACTGCTCTGTTCAGGGCTTCACTTTCGAGAATGCAGCTGTTAGCCTAGCAATGTTATAGGGACACTCTTGAAATGCCCGTCCTTCCTTACGAGTCAGCAACCACATAAATATGCCAATTAAAGTAAAAAACAAACCACACCATACCAGCCCTTACAGTGCTCACTGAAATGGTTTCAATATATTTCCGCACAATGAAATCCCCAAAATACCTACTGTTAGTGAAAACTGTTTAAGCTAGCTACCTGTACTTAGCGTGTAGTTACAATCTTCAAGAGAAAATGTCTGCAGAGACGGTTACAAAAAATCTGTCCCTAAATAACATATACTGCATGAAGAACACATGACAAATAACATAAACAATATATGAATAACAATATGCTATGCAATTGCACAGCCCTCCTCGTTGCTGTCTACTGTCTCACTCACTCACAAACTGAGAGCACAGACGCACGCTCCACCTGACTGTTGCGTCTCTCACCCTCAGTGCTTTTCACATAATGATATTATACTATATCCTTTCATGTGATTTGGCCACAATATGTAAGGATTGGAGCATAGCTGAGCCACTGTGTGAGAGCTGAGCAGCGAAAGGACATTAAGTGGGGAGCCGGCTCTCGCTCAATGGGAGTCGACTATTCTGATTCACTAAAAATCATCGGCTTAGAGCGGATGATTTTGCGGACAGCACATTATCGAACGTTACATTGTGTGTCATGGATACTGTTGACTCCAAATCTCCCGACCACTATGTTGATCTGAGACAGCAAGACGGAGACAGCGAGACCAAGACATGACCGAGGGACCCGAGACAAAGACAAGACCAAGACTAAAGTCCGTCGAGACCAAGATGAGACCAAGACCACTTAAAAGTGGTCTCGAGACATCCAACTCTACATGCAAGTAATAATCTGATTTCTATCAACGAGATAGAAATCAGATTTGTTTGCATCAAACTCAGACTATATTAAAATCTTAGAAGAATATTGGGTTTCCTGAGAATTATTGAGAGTATTTCCAATGGTATGCATGTGTTTAAACTGAAACACAAGTATTTGGTGGCCATATTGTTCAAAAGCTTTACTTTGTTATAGCTGCCCCACTCTACACAGCAGAGCATTCATAGTTTTAGCTGTTCAAAACAACAATTTCAAACATAATAATTGGCATGTGACTGCATTGACTAGCATTTATAAACTGACATTTATTCTAGCTCAGAATGAGCTAATGCAATAGCCTTCGATTTTGTACATACTGCAGATTTTACCTGTTTAAGCAATTTATTTCCAGCCAAAAGGATTAAACTACATTTACTGGAAATTTTTATTAATTTTAAAATAATTATTATGTAGACTCTTGTTTAGAATTTGAAATTTCAATAAGGTTTTGCACTGTTATTGCTTGGACACCCAATAATATGTGGTGTGCACATGTTTGGGAACCCCTTAAGTAATTATAAAGAAACCTTCATTGGTTTAAAACCATTGCCTAAAAACATTTCTCCTTACAAGATAACAGTCTGACTTTGGGACATTAGCTTTTAGGATTTGATATGTTTAAGCAGATGGAATTTATTAAGCCTCCAAACATTTCTTCTTGTTTGACAACTTCTTTACCTTCTCATGGCACTGTCATGTAAGGTCAGCAACATTGTACACTAGGCCAGTGCTATTTCTATGAGGCCAGATTGTCCTGTAGGTGAAAAGCAGCGATTTGTTCTTGCCATTTTGGTGTTTTTAGCCCAGCCTTAGCCTAGCCCCTTGCATCCTCTTCACCTGTGTCTTGTCCTGTCTCCTCCCTAGTCCAAGTGTTTATTTTTTACTAAGTATAAATAGCCCAGTTCCTCAGTCTTGTTTTGTTGGTTTTTAATGTTTTTGCTCAGTTTCCCTTGCCTTTGGTATTGTTTGCACTTTTATCTTTGCCCTTTGGTTTTTGGAGGGTATTTGTGCTTTGTTCTTTTTTGCTTTGGTGTTTTTTTGGTTTGGGTTTGATAGTTTGGCCCATGTTTAGCCCTGTGCTTCTTGCTCTAAGTTTTAGATTTTGTGTAGTCTCCTGTTTTTCATTCTTTTGATAATCAAGTTCTTTTAAATCCTTGTTGTCTAGATGTGACAGTATGAGAAGATTTTTATCTTTAAATTTATCTTCTAGATCTTGACTGACAGTTCTCTCTACCGTCCATTTCTTAGTGACATTTCAGACAATGAAAGTTACAAGTTTAAGCATACTTTCAGATTGTCTCTTTGTAACAATATCACCATTAAAAAAATCAATTAGTTTGAACAACATTTCATATATTTACCATCATGTGGGACCTGAGGAAGGAGGACACAGAAGTAGGAGTGCTGGAAGAACAAATTACTTTTTTATCTGAAATGAAGAGTAAACCGTTCTTTGACAAAACTCTTTAGCTACAATCACAAGTCAAGCTACAAAGTACTAATTATAAATAACTTTCTATAAATTTCAACAAATGTTTGGGGAAAAACATAAGAAGTCTATTAACTATAAAAAAATCACTGAAGAACCTGAAGAAGTTTGGAAGAAACAGACAATGACACAAAATATACATTAAAATTAAATATGAATTACTACACAAATGAAGGATTACAGTTTAAAAATTAAAATATGATTTCTGATTTGAGAAATACCCTGCAAGGAAAAGATAAATAAGAAAAGATAGACAGTATACAAAAATTCCAGCCGTTTCGCCTCATTTACCCTGTCCCTGTATCTCCGTTTTTACTTTGTACCTGACGGCCCGCATGCCGGTTTTCTTTCTTGTGTAATAAAGTACCCTGAGTTCACCCAGATGCTCTCTGGCTGCCTGTCCTTATGTCTCCTTCCTGGCTGGGAATAGAGAGGTAGTTCGCGGTTGGGGGCTAGCTCCCCCAGCTGTGACAGAGACCAAGCTCACCACAAAAAACTCTCTACCACTGAGAGTAGGCTCGGGAGGGAAGCTCTGCCCCCCATCTGGACGCCGAAGTGGGACGAAGGAGACCCCTGGGAAGGGTTTTCCGTCTTCCGGGGCGAGGGAAAGCCCTGGGAAAGTCCCCCGATGTCGGCGCTGGCGGGTCCGGAGGATGAAAGCCTCCCGGGGGACACGCGAGGCGCTCCGGTTGTCCGGAAGAGAAAAGGGGGTAAGAGCAGAGGGCCTGGGAAGCCCTCACTCCCCAGTCCACGCCCCTCCTTTCACCACCTTGGAGGGGCTGAGAGTGGGAGACGGATCTATCCGCATGCCGCGGGGAGTCCGAGCCAGCCGCAGTCCGAAGAGGCGCGCGTCAGAACTCCACCTCAGACGCGATTGTGGCAGCCATGTGCGGCGAGGAAGAGGAGCGGGAGCGGGAGAAGCTCACGGTGGAGCTGGAGGCCAACCTCCAGAGGACCCAGTCCCGGTGAACCCAGGCTCAGGGGATCCAGGCCCGGGTGACGTGTGTGTGTGTGGGCGAGAGTGTGTGTGTTTTGCAGGCGCGGGGGCTCCAGGCCCGGCGGTGCCAGAACTGGGGAATCCAGGTCCTGTGGATCCGGATCCAGGGGTTCCAGGACCGGAGGTGCCTGTGCCGAGGGTTCCTGATCCGGTGGTGCCGGATCCAGGGGTTCCAGACCCGGAGGTGCCAGTGCAGGGGGGTCCAGATCCGGAAGAGCCGGATCCAGAGGTTCCAACCCCGGAGGCGCCAGTACCACGGGTCCCGGAACCAGCGGAGCCCGACCTGGACGCACACACCATCGCTGCAGAGGTGTTTTGGCTGGTAGGGTTCCTAGGGGCCCTAACGGGAGCCCTTACCAGCCCCTTTCCATCCTGCCCCGCAGAGCAGCCTGCCCCGCAGCAGCCTGCCCCGCAGCAGCCTGCCCCGCACCTGCCTGTCCCGACCCTGCCTGTCCCGACCCTGCCTGCCCCGAACCTGCCTGTCCCGGCCCTGTCTGCCCCGTCCCCACCCGCCCCGGTTCTGTCTGTCCCGCCCCTCCCCGCCCCTCGTTCTCCGGTCGCGGCCCGGTTGAGGGGTTTTGTATTGTAGACACACCCTGGTGTGTCTTGGGGGGTAGTAGTGCCTGGAGGGTGGTTGGGTGGGGGCTGGCCAGGGCGGCCGTTTGGGATCGGGGGTCCCTGGGGAAACAGGGGGGTCCCACATCCCCAAAGAAAGGAAGCTGGGCCTCGGTTGGTCTCCTGGAGGTAGCGGCGCAGAGGGGAGCGGGAGCGCTGTTGTACCTGACGGCCCGCATGCCGGCTTGCTTTCTTGTTTAATAAAGTATCCTGAGTTCACCCAGATGCTCTCTGGCTGCCTGTCCTTATGTCTCCTTCTTGGCTGGGAGGAGAGAGGTAGTTCGCGGTTGGGGGCTAGCTCCCCCAGCCGTGAGAGTGTGCTGAGGTTTATGATTACAAAATGTTTTTTTACAAAATTGTACTGCATTTGGTATAAAAATTGAACCATAATATTGCTTTTGATATAAAAACAAAATAAAAATATTATTTACAAACAAACACAACTGCTTTAATCAGTTCCTGCATTTATTCTCAAATGCAGAAGTAAAGTTAAAAATAAGCAATTGCCAATATTTTTGCCATAAACTGAAAACGACTAAAATTGCTAAAACAGTACTTTAATACAACTGGTAAAAATGTTATTGTACCTGTTGTTGTTTAACTGGCTGAGTATGTACAGTAAAAAAGTTTGCTTCTGCTTGTAACAGATGCATTCAGTATAATAAACAGAACTAGATCTTCATGACTGTTTCTGTATTCATGTATTCTTGAAGCTGATCAGATAGTCTGGATAAGCTCCTGCATCCCAGAACACAACAAAGATAAATGGATTCAACAAATTATCCACAGCACAATCATGTAGACCAGCCCGAGGATCGCTTTGATTCAGAGGGTCTGGCTCCTTCATTCCCTGTCGACTTATACAAGGTTTCCCAGTCACGACCCTGGCTCTGTAGATGTACTTCAGACCATTCTCGTCTGGGTTTGAGAAACGATCTTGGCAGGAGTACCAGGCCTCTTTGGCAAAGTAGGTGCCTTCACCATGAGCAACAGCTTAAAAAAAAGACAAAAGGGGAAAATTGAATTTGGGTTGGAACAGGCAGAGATACAAAACATTTTTTTTATACTTGATTAACATCCTGGTTGGATCTGACTTCAGAAATGTGGCTTACCATTTCTTCCACACAAGCTCCTGTTAAAGCCATTCTTATTGATCCTCTGGCAGATATCTTTAGTGGTGCCATGATAGAGGAACTGCTCATTCACTTGGTTGGGGTATTTCTTATCCACCTCCTGCTTCAGCACAGAGTACCTCTGCCACTGGCCTTTATTCTGAATCCTGTGAATCTGCAAAGACTCATCATGAGGGTTATATTTTCAAACTCTATGCTCATAATTGTCTAGATTCCCCATTACCCCAAAAATGGCTCTGATGCTAAAATCATTGGTGCTGTATCTGCACCAAGACATAAGCAGTAGATCCTTTAGGTCAGGGGTGGACCTTGGGCACAGATGGGACCAGGGACGGGGGCATGTGTCCCTTTACTTCCTTATCCTTATATATACTACGGTGCTTATGCAGGGCAGTGCCCCACCCCCGCCTGGGAGGTGCGCTGTGAAGGGGGGGAGTACTGTCAT
Organism: Rhabdalestes septentrionalis; assembly: GCA_037832545.1. Taxonomy (NCBI): domain Eukaryota; kingdom Metazoa; phylum Chordata; class Actinopteri; order Characiformes; family Alestidae; genus Rhabdalestes; species Rhabdalestes septentrionalis. The sequence continues at coordinate 7,149 of JBBMFX010580825.1, read as the reverse complement.
GTCACAGGGTGACCACTAGGGGGCACCCATAGTCGGTTTATGCTTTATTGCTCCTTGATTTCACCTGCCCTCTAGAAGGAGGTTATTAGGAACACCTGCAGGTGAAACTAGGGAGCAGTAGGGGGTATTTCAGAGGGTTGTGACCTACAAGGAGGTGTTGGTCCACCGTCTTAACTTAACTTAATTTTGTGTTGCACTTGGGAAATAAAGAGTCACAGATGACCTCAAGCCTCAAGACCTGCTTTGTGACAGCGATAGATGGTCTGTGTCAAGGTGATGTCCATATGAATTCAGAACCCAAGGTTTTCCAGCGGAACGCTGCTTTGTCAGCTTTGTCAGCTTGAGAAATTGTTCAGAAATGGTTTGAAGAAAATGACAAAGAATATAAACAGCCTCCAATTTCCTTGATCTCAATCTGATCATACACATGTGGAATGTGGCAGACAAACTAGTTTGGTCCATGGAGTCCCCACCTCGCAACTTACAGGAACTGCTAAGGTTTTGGTGCAGAAACTAGAGCACAGTCTTGTGGAATCCATGCCTCACAATTTTTTTTAAGGAGGACCTACACAGTATTAGGCAGGAGGGTTTAACTCAAAATTCTCAAATGCATGGTAAGATAATAGAAAACCAGATTTTTTACAACTGGTCTGTGAATCTTAAAACTCACAACATTGCATTGGGTAAAGCACATTTTGTTTGTTTGCTTACTTACCTGTACAACCTGAACAGGAGCTACAGATGTGTGGCAACTAGACTTCAGAAAAGATGTCTCTATTTTCTGGTACTCATCTGAGTCTGGAGTGAGAGGAAATATTTCCAAGTCTTGTCCTTCCATTTTAGCCCATGTTGGTGGGGGCTGAATTATAGCTAAAAATACAAAGCAAATTTGACACAAACAATGGATAACTGTGCTGAGACAATGGAGTTCGGCTGTATGACCAAGGCTGGAGTTGAATCTAGAATGTAAGAGTATTCCCTAAACAATATCATTGATCATAACATTCATATTTCCTTTGTTTGTTTTAGATTCGGGCTGGTAAAATTCTCAATATATTTTTGATTCATTGGAAGCAACATATGTTTTCAAAATATACATAACATTATTTATCCATGTCATGCTTTGGCACCCCCATGTGTTGTTCATGTAACCAGTGGTGACCAAACTTTTTCTGGTGAACAGTGAATTTGTTTGTATGGCATTTATGTCTTATAAAATCTGAGAGTCTTTCTATTCCCTATGAGTGACAAAAAAAGGAGTCAGGAACATCTTCCCTTTGGAAAAACTATGACTCCTTTGAGAGAAAAGTCCTGGCACATCTCTTCAGTAATACACTGACTGTGGACACAGCAGATACTGGCTAGAAATGGGAGGCATTTGCAGCATTAAGGTCTTTCTGGATGGCTATAGCTACCTGGTTTTCTCGTCAATGCAGGCAACCAAAGTGTATTTTGCAGCAAAGCACTGTAAATCACAGTTATGGGTCAGGTTTGGGCTTCAATTCAAATCCCAAGTGGAGAAGTTTTAGGACCCAATTTGCATCAGGTAATTTCATGCATCTTGAGTATCACATGATTTCTGGAACCACATCGATATGCAAGTGTAAACACCCACATTTAAAACAGATCTAATTTTGATAACCCGACCTCAAGAGGAGGTCAGAAATGCATTTTAAACTGTTAACGCACCTGTTTCTCCAAGACACATTAACCCATGACTGTCACAGTACCCCTTCCTGTGCTTATAAAAGCTACTCACTTCAGCTCTTATTTCCTGGCATAAGTTTATATTTATTCTGAATAAGCCAGTCAGCTCAAGTAAAGCCCCAGTTCAATTAAACTTTACCTTGACTAGTTGTTTTCCCGTTTTGTGGTTCATGATGGGGAATCATTATTTTTATAGTTCTCTATTTATAAACATTGACTGTTTTGGGCAAATCTGTGCTTTTCTTTTGAATCTAACAGAAAAACGAGGAGCAATGCAGGGATATAGGTTGTTGTATTTGAAATTATTTGAATATTTACCACATATGAATCTGGTTTTAGTCTGGTTGAATGGTCTGGCTGAATGGAGATGCATTTTGATTGGAATACAGTCCGGATGCAAGTCTCGTGAAATGACAAGGTTTGAACAGCGTCTAAGTCTTATACCTGTGTCAGAATCTCCGATCAGGGTCCTCTTTATCCTGACTGAATTTCCCCTGCTGTTTTCCTGTGTCAGCTCCTGGAAATCCACAGTGTACCCCTCCCCCTCCTCTTCATATGAAAAGTTCTGCTCTTTCTTATGAAAGGCTAATTCCAGTTGATAGCTGATGTGGGAGTCCAGTGGCACCCATGTATCTCCATCAGCCACCTCCCAGCACAGAGTCTCCCTCAGTCTCTCCTCCTCAAACTCTCGGGCTTCCCTCTCCTTGGCCCCTTGGATGAAGGTGGAGATGTTTAAAACTGCATCTAAAACATCATCCTTCTTGCCTGACACAATTAACTTGTCTGATGAAGCCACAAGGATGTGCACTTGATTGTTCCTGCTCAGGGTGACGATGGCGTCTGCTTCAGATTCCTGAAGGTTGGAAAGGTATCTGGACTGGACCTCCTTGCTGGTGCATTCTTCAGAGATGAGATCATCCAGGAGCTTCTTGACTTTGGCAAGGCCATTAACAGACGTTCCATACACTTCTACAGTCAGTACTTGAAAGGATATCCCAGCCATTTTAGTAGCAAGTTGCAGTGGCTGTTTGGCTGGGCTTGGGAGTGTTTCTTTTGGTTGGGGAGGCTTTGGTGCTGTGTTGAAGAAAATGCAAGATGATTAGAGCAAAACAGCTTGTTGACTATTTTAATATCTTTCATTTTAAGAAAGGCAGTTTATTTTCACCGATTTTACAGATAAGTAAACTGTTTAACAGTTTGGAATCGCTATTAAATTAATATGTTAATATTATGATAATTTATTTGCTGTCATAACTTACACAGTGCATGGACATCTTCTAGACATAAAATATTATTTTTAGATTTATATTAAACTTTAAAGATATTGTATACTGTTACAGGATGGGCCTTTAATGTTCCTCTTCAAGCTTATTGAGCTGCCCAATGTAAAATGTTTCACATAACTTGGAGAATGTGCTAGCCTTCAGACTTCAGGGTGGGGGGTATTTTGTTATTGGGGGAATTCTATCTAGAAGGTGCAATTTGGCATTAAAATAGAACCCACCCCAAAACATGTATAAATACCTAATTTTAAATCTTTTTAAAATACTAAATTAACTTCACAATTTACAGTTCAAATATTGTTTCCAACTGAAAATACACAAGACATTTCATTGAGGGTTCGGCATTAGCATTATCTACCATATGCATTTACAATAGCTGTTCAATAGCTGGGCATTAGTGTGTGACGCCCTGTTTTTAAGCCCGGTAGCTTATTTTTCATTATTATTATTATCTTTTTACATTTCAATAACTTTGGTTCAGTTTGACATATGCCTGACACAAGCCAGGGGAACTTCCATAAAGTGTTTTGTTGGATAATAACCATTAGTTGCACTTTTGGCATAGATCTGCTTTTGTTCTAAGGTAAAAAAAAATTTCACACATATATTTTCAAAAATGCAACAAATTTAGATCTGATCTGCGCTAGAGGAGCATGATGTAGCAGTGTGGGAATGTTTGCTCCTCCAACATCTAATCACATAAGACTGTAGTCCCAGAAACACACACCTTCTCTCCTGAACTCTTCCTTGACTGCCTCCACACCTCCCCTTTTCTCGATAAAGTCACAAATGATCTTGGCTGTCTTCTTGTCCCTCAGCTGTGCTTCGGTGATGCCACACGTGTCAAAAAGGTCCTTCAGATCAGGATCCAGGCTGTCAACCTGCAATTACAGACAGCAGTCAGTCCATGAGAAATACAGCAGCACATCTTCTCTTAAGGTGCTTTTCCATTGGCACAAGGACATTTGCTGTTTTCCCACTACAAATAAAGTGACAAGTGCAAGCTCGACTATCTGTGGGCTGAAGATACATTTCAGTGGGAATGTCTGTCTGAACACTGTGGGAAGAAGAAGGTGTGCCAGGTTTAGTGCACAGTATCCATACAGCAGAGTTTCTGTATGCCTATGGAAAAGTGCCTCTAGTCACATGTTTTAGGTGAAGTGAAAGAATTAGCATCATTTGTGTCTGCACATGTCCGTATGACTTAAATACTTACATCAAAGCCCACATGGCCGATGTGCCTGGGAAACACATGGAGTAACAGACACACACAGTAAGAAAGGACAGAAATATGTTAATAGTATCACAATATGAGAAAAGTAAATCACTACATAAGTATAAACAAAAACTGGCTTAAGTTTGAAAAAAAAAAAACACAGACCTTCACCAGGTAACACACTTTTTCCTGATTGAATGCATAATTATTTTTTATAAACATAAAACATTATATTTGGCCCATGCTAAAAAACTGTATTTTGTAAGTAAACAAATGCAGAACAAGAAGGCTTTATACATTCATATGCAAAAAATATCCAGTCCAGGCACATTTATTTGATTCCCTAAGTGAATGTAAGCTCAAATCCTCCTGAGGTACCGAACCAGGCAGTGTTCTGTTTCACTGCGTGTCTTGGAGAGAGTGTTGAACTTCTTTATTGGCTTAGTTTATTACATTGATGAAATTTAGCACCATTCCCATTTTGTTCACATTCATTTTTAATGATTTAAAAATATATTTTTAAGACTCAAACAAGTCAAATCAGTTTGAAATCAATTGATGCTATTTATTATCAGAAATATTACAAAGTTATCTAAAATTATTTCCATAAATAGTGTTAGAATGTGTCAGTAATACTAATGAGGTCACAACACTGAAGATGTACAAATTCATTTTCTAATGGCTTGTTGCTGAGTCACTAAGGTATAGATGTTTTTAATTTTAGTCGACTAACCATAAAACAGACCATAAAGGAAGTTATGCACATGGTCTTTGGAATCTTCTAAAGAATTTAAGTTGCTTTTAATGACAATCTGTAAAATGTGTTTTGCATGAATGAAATAAGTTTTTCATGTGAAACTAAAACTAAAATATGAAAAAAATTACTGAAAGTGGCAAGGTGTCCCAATATCAGCTTTTATTAATTTCCTCTTCTTGCATTTCTTCTTCAGGTTCTTCATAAATGCTGCACCCAGCTCTTGCATGGTGGGGTCTGAGCACATAACACACAAGAAATTAATGTTAGGCAGATCCGGAGAGGCACAGACATCTTTATAGAAAGCTGCTGTCAACAACCACTTCCATTCATGGCCAAATCAGTGGCACAATAGCAATACCACATTAGCTTAAAGAGAAGTTAAGTTTCATCGCCATGGCCAAGCCATTCCATCACAAAAATTTATTATTATCAGTCAAAGCGTCTTTTTATACAGTAAGTCGATATATTGTGCAAATTTGTGTTTGGAAACCCAGCTCATATCAGGAAAATCTGGATGATGGACTGATAAGAACCAAAAAGACCTTAAGAGCTTGAGGAAGACAGATAGCAACTACGAAAAACCAAGATAAAAAACCTTCTTAACAGCGTGAGGAAGAATGCCTGAGGAGAACTAACACTGAAAAGGAAAAGGTCTTTAAAGGCATGAGGAACAATTTTAAAAGAAGAAACTAAAGGTGCGTTCACACATTTAGTGCAATAGCTCGGTTATGTTAAGTTCCCCAGAAAAAGTGAGAAATGTGCCATTCAAAGCTACGTTCTGTTAATCACTTAAATGAGGAACACCTCAGCTACCAGACCCCCAGTGATCCCTGATGCAAAATGGAGATTCTTTCATGACTTCATTTTCTGCTAGTTAATATGTTACATGCTGTTCTCACCCTGTTTCCTCAACTGCTCTTTGATGGCCTCCACACCTCCCTTCTTCTCCACAAAGTCATAAATGATCTTCGAGGTTTCCTTGTCTTTGAGCTGTGCCTCACTGATGCCACACATGTCAAAAAATTTCTTCAGGTCTTCATCCAAGTTGTCGGTCTGCAATAGTTTCACGAGGTTAGTAAATGACTACAGATTAAACGTATAGATCCAAGGTATTGCTGGAACCCAGCTTCGGTACACATACAAAGTCTAATAAATGAAGCAAAAAAATCGAACTCTTAACATAAGTAAATGTATTATTATTATAATTATGTTTTAATCTATTAATCATGAACGAAATCTTTGGTGATACCATTATTGTGACCTTGAACAACTACTATGAAATAAAGAAAAAAGTATTAGCTACAAGAAGATACATATTTGCGTAAACTTGCCAGAGCGATATTTTAAAAGTGTAGAACAACTGGAACGGTGACTAATAAGGCTGGGTGAGTTTATCCAGGCACAGTGAGTGGGATGGTAAAGGGGCTAAAAACAAACTCTCCATAACAACAATTTCCTGAAATCTACATGCCAGCAGGATGTTTGGGAGGCGTGGCAGGATAAAGCCTTTTCTTTCCTACAATCAAAAACAAAAACATGATCAACTCTACTGGGATTTTAACTGGAACCACTTGCTCCAGGTGGATTTGACATTTAAAAAAAGGATGTAGCCTATGTGGGGTAAACCACGGCATGCCCACTGTTAAGTATGTTGGAGAATCGGTGATGCTGTAGGCCTGTTTCTCTGGACCAAGACCAAGTACACAAAGCCCTGAAGAAGATCAACCCCCGCAAGGCAGCAGGACCAGACAACATCCCTGGACGAGCCCTTAAACCATGTGACAACGAGCTGGCTGATGTTCTCACCTCCATATTTAATCTTTCCCTCAGCCAGAGCAGCGTTCCCACATGCTTCAAGACCACAACCATTGTCCCCCTCCCCAAGAAAACCCCAGTCACATGCAGGGGCGGATCAAGCTTTCCAAAAGTGGGGGTTTCTGAGATGGGGATGCCAAGTTACAAATACAGTTGAATCAATTTAATACAATATAATCTGACAAAAGTGGGGGGAATGGAATCACATTTTAGCAAAAGTGGGAGTGTTGAATCCCCCCCATCCCCCCCGTGTGCTACGCCCCTGGTCACATGCCTGAATGACTACAGACCAGGTGCACTCACTCCTATCATTGCAAAGTGTTTTGAGAGAGTGGTGCTGGCCTTCATCCAGAGCAACATCCCAGACACCC
>JBBMFX010580818.1:0-14053 GCA_037832545.1 Rhabdalestes septentrionalis | reverse complement strand
AACTGTAAAGAAAAACAATAGAAACAGTCTGAAAGCCAACAGCATCAGGAACCGCCGGTAGCAAATAAAATTTTGGGTAGGCCAATCAGATGTCAGGGGTGTCCAGTGCCACCCCAGACACCCCTCTGGTTCCGCCTCTGCTCAAAACAAAACAAAAACAATTACACAGAGACTCCAGTGCAGTTCATCACACCCCAGCCAGCTTATAGACACTTTTAAGCCCAGTGTCATTACTAACATGTACTCACAGCAAATCAATTCAGCAAACAAAAAGTCCGTGCTCCATATGTTTGTAAACTGGTGGGAGGGCCCTTTGAAACCCTTAGACCCTCAGCTATTGGTTAAAGCAAATAAATTGATGTGACAATCCTCCTATTACTGTGAAAAACGTATGTTTCTGGGAAGGAACTGTTTATGGGAAAGAGTTGGAAGGGGTTAGTCTGTGTCGCGATTCACCCTCCTCACACGAACCCGTGTCGCGATTTCGGTTTTGTATTGTATATCGTTACAGCTCTAACTGTTATATAATATAAAAATTAAATACTCATTGAAAATATAAATAAAATAAACAACCTACATAAATGCTCACTGTGTGTAATTATCATACAGTATATTTCCAGTTGAGAACCCTTGCCACAGAGCACCAAAACCCGTTCTGTGAGCTGAGAAAATGCTTCAGAATAAAATAAAGCATGGACTACGCAAGTCACTTATTTTTCACATCATGTCTGTGGCATTTGGAGCATGACCAAAATGTCAGACTAGTAAGACTGGAGATCTTTAGTTTTTTCACCTTAAAATGCATACTATCATATTAATCTCATGATTCTTTGTTGAATTAAAGGGTAAATGTTAAGTTGTAATGTTAAACATAAATTTCACCATATTTTTTTTTCTCTCCGTGCAGTATATACTTTTTTAAAATCCACTTGTCTTAGTGGTCACCACAAAACCTGCCTGCACTCACTCTACAGTGTTTGTGTCCATATTTCAGATTGTACAGTCAACTGGCACAGGTAGTGCATATGCATGCTAAACATAAATAACAGATAAGGATATGTAGATAAAATGCATGTACTTTATTAACATCATTCACAAGATATGCAAGTGTCTTGCAATAAATAAACCAGTAACTATAAGGTCACTGCCAGAATGTAAACTATGATGCATTGCACTACTCTATTGCAGAAAAAGAATTTTCATTACTGAATTCCCATAAAGGCCACTAGAGGGCCCTGTAACCAAAGTATTAATTATATGCAGTTCAATTATTTTGTTTCCCTTCATTACTGCAATTTTGTGGGCTTATCCTGCCTTTCCCATTGGTTACGTTTTAATGTCATACTGACCTCAGAAGGGCTATGTGGTCATCGAGGGAGCCGACTAAGATGTCGGGGTATTGGTTTCCATCCATGTCCATGCCTCCACTTAGAGAATAGCCAAATGTCTTGAACACACTGGAGCCCACAGACTTCCCTTCAATAACCTAAAAAGCACAACAGTTTATGCATTGTACCCTATAGCATCCCAAAACAAAATATTTCGATCCAAATATGTTATCATATGAAAAATATTTGATTTGGTAACCTTACCTGACTGGGTTCATTTTGTATTCCCTCCTTGCTCCCCATCCATATATAGACCTTCCCAGAATCATGGAAAGGAGCTCCTACTGCAAAATCTGCACATGAACCAAAAAACTGAAGCACTTGAGTCATTTTAAGGCATTTAAGTCACTTGTCCTATATCAGGTCAGTGGTGGTCTTATGGTGGTTTCCTTCAATCATTCAAATCAGAATCAGACTAAGATTTGGAAGCTGATAAACTGTACTTGTCTGCTGTCAGTAATCATTCCAAATCCAACCTATATGGTAGGTGTACCTGATAAAATAACAAAGTGTGTTATATTTGGTCAGATTATACCCACTAAACCTAATAAACTGAGGTCATTGATGATCACACTTTTATCACCACAAGCTGTGTGTATGAAAAAAGGCACCTTGGAACCCATCCTGATTGATGTCTCCTATAGCTGCCACAGCAATTCCAAATGCTGAGCCCCTGATACCCTTCAGAACCATCTTTTTGTTCCCAAAGGATCCATTTTCATTCAAGAAGACATACACGGCTCCACCATGTTCCTTGTTGCGGTCGAAATAGAATGGTGCTCCAACAATCAGATCATTCCAGCTAAGAATCCAAAAAAAGACAGGACATATACAGACTTAATTATTTTTGTTTATTTGTCTTTACCACACATGCATTTCACATTTTTTGTTGAGCAGCTAGCAGCCTGTCATAGAAAGGCATTCAGCTGGCAACTTGTTGACAAGTTGATGAGGACCTGTGGATCACTGGATGTTTGAAAGCAGATGTCCATTGAGCATGCAAGTGCCTTAGGCACAACATCATTTGAGATAAGTGACGAGAGATATTTGGTCTGCTGCGTATGAGCTCAAATAACATGAGAGAGGGGTGGAGTTAACAAGGGAAAGTTCCAGGTGATGTGTAGCAAATGGTAATCTTTGCTGCCTTTTTTTATTAAGACTGCATGTCAAGTGTGGTTTAGCATCAAACTGCTATTCAGTAATAGTGTTTGGCATATTTTACACTGAGCAGCTTCATGTTTATTAAACTGGATTCCTTCATATGAAGAGCAGATTTTCTTGTGATTTGACAGTTATTAAAAACTACCTAAAAGGTTTGGATAGTTTAGAATTTTCCCTTGAGATAATGGTATTTGGCAATAAAAAGTGAATGATGTTACGCTAAGTCAGGAAATGCGACTTACTCATCATTGTTGAGGTCCGTTACCGCTATGCTGCTCCCAAAGTAAGAGCCCACTTGATCTCCTGGAATTGTAACTATGACCTTAAGTTGGAACTCTCCCTTCTTTGCAAGAGTAACTGACCCTCTGGACTCGTCTCTGGGCGCCCCTGTGACCACTGTGTACTCTTTTCTGTCCAACAACTTCTTCTCTTCAGTGACAGAATATCCTAAAAAATTAGAGCTACTTCAGTCACCATCCCATAACAATGATATAATCATTCAATTATTAATATGCTGTTTTCAGAGGTGGAGATAGCAGCGTAGTATATGATGACTAAAATTAAAAACCAGTAGAACATTATCCACTAGCTATCAATATACAAGCAAAGTTTGGAAAAAATCGCTGCTGTTTGCAGTGTGGCAACAAAAAAAAAATTGCTATCATACCCATATAGCTGTTCCGCCTGTTCTGTGGACCGAAGTCTTTGTCGTTGTAATCCCAGCTGTACTCTGGATTGGTATCTCTCCCTGTTACATGCACGTTGCCTGGTATACAAAAGTACCCACTCAATCAGATCACTTTCCAGCAGCATTAGTCAATTCTGCTAGTGAGCAGCACATACACTATACACTATATGGACAAAAGTATCTCTTAATTATTGAATGCAGGTTGTCCCTTACATCCAGCGAAGGGCAGACTTGATGCTTCAGCATACCAGTACATTTTGGACTTCATGCTTTCAACATTGTGGACATAGTTTCTGAAAGGCCCTTTTCTATGCCAGCTTGACTGTGCCCCAGTGCACAAAGCAAGTTCCATAAAGACATGTTTGCATGAATTTTGTGTGGCAGAGCCCTGGCCTCAACCCTATCCAACACTTTGGGATAAACTTTACGTCCAACTTCAGGACTTCCCTTCAATAGTGAATTTGTCCCCATCAATCCCCAAACAGTATTTCAGAATCCTGGTCTTACAGTAAAGCACTAATGGTATCTACCCTGCCACAGGTAGCTGCCGGTGCAGCCAATGTAGACATCACTCTCTGTCATGCCTCCAGAAATGCCCATGTTGCACATTCCCTCCATCTCCATATCGTAGTTGGGGTTACAGACTTCATATGTGTGTGCCTGCCAGTCATCAGAAGGGTCAAAAGTCAAGTCGTTGCCCCGCACAAAACATTTGCCCACCATTCTCCGCTGCTCCTCCGTTCCACCATGCACTATTTTTACATAGCGATGACCACATGCCTGTCAGGTATGAGAGAGAGATGGGAATCAATGAGAAAATGTGAGGCAAACAAATATTCCTCCAATGATCTTTCAATGAATTAATGTGAAGCAAAGAAATATTCCTCCAATGGTCTTCCAATGAATTAGCATGATCCATTCACCCTTAGAAGATAACTCTAAAGAAAAACATGATTTAATATATTGAAGTACTATACAGATTTAAATGGGTGACAAGCAGAAACCTACGGGTTATGATATGTTTCTTGTTTTGCTGTCAAGCGATTAAAAATTTTGATCTAATTAATTACATGGTGTGGCAATTAATTAATCTAATTAATCACATTTAATCGCATATACATACACTTACAACAAGCAGGTTTTTTTACCATTTATTATTGAATACAAGCCTATACCTTAGCCTACAATGGTCATGACATTTTTTATCAATGACTGAACAAAACCTATGAATTAGGTTCCGGTATATGACAGTTGTAAGTTTTGATACACTTCCTCATTTCTCAAATAAACCCAGCCACCATTATCACCGCTTTTTCAGCCCATTCAGACCCAGATCATCCAAGCTACCTCTCCTACGGCCGTGTAGTGCTGAGACTCCACCCTTCTGGAGGTCTGGATAGAGAGAGAGCTAAATGCTATGGCTAATTCCAGCCCAATTTCCCCCTCTCCTGCTGACTCTAGCTCAACCAATACATCTCCTACACTGCGATTCACCACTGCTACCCTCTTTCTCGATGGGCAAAGGTGTTGAAATAAACATGTTTGTGCTTCGTGTTCAATCTCTCCTTGCATGGCCGCGCAGCTGCGCTCAAGATTGAACTGGGAGAGGCGCGAGCGTCTTTTCCAAAAGGCAAATATTCTCCTTCAGAGTCAGATTCGGCAAAAAACATTCATAAGACATCACATGACAACTTATTAGCCATTTTGGCGTTTTTTTCTTCCAAATCTCACATGCTTCTTTGCGCCCTGTGAACTGAACTGAACAGCAGTGATTTGGGAAGATGGTCTTGAATTGAAGTACCGCATGTCTGCCAACTAGTGGCAGAGCTTAAAGAATTAATTGCATAAAAAATATTAACGCGTTATTTTTTTCTGTGATTTATCTAATCAACGTGTTAAATTCCCAGCCCTAGTTTCTTGTAATCAAGGTGTTGTGTATTTTTTTACATTTGTATCTTTATAAACATTGTAAAAAACTATTGGCCTACCAGCACTCGTCCACCAGGCTGCTCTCTTTGTGTGGCTACAGTCACCCCCAGCCACATATTCTCTATCATCTCGGATGAGTCTGCTACAGTGCAGAGAATATAATGAAGAGCAATCAGACATTATGGAAATGTTTAGACAACAGGCACAGAATACAGTGCAGGGAAACAAATACTGAGACAATTTAGTTTTTATTACTTAATATAATCTGTTGAAAATATCATTGCCAATCAACTTAGTTTTTGAGTTATTTATATTTGTTTATATTTACAGTTGTTTAAAACATTGGTTATATTTATTAATACATTAGTTCATTTTTATAAGAATGAAGTAAAATAAATTATGTAAATTTGATGTAGATACAGTACACAAGGAATATTTGAAAAATACATTTTTTTACTTTATGTCTAACAAATGCTACATTGTTTCTGTATATGGCATCACATTTAGAGAAGGGACAGCAAGTTCATAGTTTTGATGCCTTCAGTGAGAATGTAAATGGTCATGAAAATAAAGAAAACACATTGAATGAGAAGGTGTGTCCAAACTTTTGGCCTGTACTATATAATCCTAATATCCTAATATATCCTAATATAGTGGCTCACATGCTCGCGTTCAGGAGTAGATACTCAGCTCCCACCGGTCACACACTCGCGTTCAGGAGTAGATACTCCGCTCCCACCGGTCACACACTCGCGTTCAGGAGTAGATACTCCGCTCCCAACGGTCACACACTCGCGTTCGGGAGTAGATACTCTGCTTCCACTGGTCACATGCTTGCGTTCGGGAGTAGATACTCCGCTCCCACCGGTCACACACTCGCGATACTCAATCACCGGTCACACGCTTGTGATACTCAATCCCCAGTTACATGCTCGCGATACTCAATCCCCGATCACACGCTTGCGTTCGGGAGTAGATACACCGGTCACACGCTCGCGTTCGGGAGTAGATACACCGGTCACACGCTCGCGTTCGGGAGTAGATACACCAGTCACACGCTCGCGTTCGGGAGTAGATACACCGGTCACACGCTCGCATTCCGGAGTAGATACACCAGTCACACGCTCGCGTTCGGGAGTAGATACTCCACCCCCAGTCACATGCTCACGTTTGGGAGTAGATACACCACTCCCACCGGTCACAAGCACGTGTTTGGGAGTAGATACTCCACTTCCACCCCCAACCCCTGTCACACACTGAAGTTCAGGAGTACATTTGGGAGCATTAGGGTTTGTTATACTAGATAAAAGAAGTTTGTATAATAAATATGTACTAAATTATTTATTATATAAGCCAAAACCTTTAATTAATTAATTAATTAATTGATTAATATTCTAACAGAAAAGAGCCTAGAAAGAGGCCTACAAACTAATGTATGAGCAGTGGCCATTGTTTCTGTAACTTTAATCAATTTGTTTTTGAAAAATCACACTGTCATTGCTGGTGTAAATAGCTTTCAAGCTGTTTGTGATCCAAAAATTAACAGAGAAAGTAAACAGAGAGCTGATGAATGCCTACTTAATAAACAAAAGCATAAGGCCCAGTTCACATAGCATTATATATAAAAGTGCAATTTTTACAGAAGATATCACCAAAAATAACTGGTCTAACATTTCTACATTCAACATAGACTGTTGAAACAGTCACAGCATGGGTATGTGTGGTATGCCAAGATTCAAGATTCTAGTATCTGATGTAAACTACAGAACACACAGGAGTAACATTCTTATGAGATCAGTCCATGGGCGTCTTCGCCATTCAATCAGAGGTGGGCGTGACCCCCTCACACTTCATAATTATTCATTTGGACCCCCCCTACATTTAACATATATAATTAGTTCACCCAGAGCTGTTGAATCATGAATCTTTCGTGAAAGTATCAACTCCACTAAAGCAATAGAAGGACACACACACCACTGGTAATCCGAGCAGCCTGTATCTGCACTGACAATTCACTACACCGGAGCGGATTTCCAGTGGTGGGTGTTCTTCTATCGATTAAGTGGAGTGGATTCTTTCACCAAAGATTCAAGATTCAACATGGGGTTCCAAATATCCACCCCCTAAGAGCCCCCCAAACCCCACCACCACGTGTCCCCTTCACATTAAAAATGCTTCTGATGCCCCTGGATCAGTCATAAAAAATCTGGTCAGAGTAAAATTCTCAACGAATTTTAAAGATTACAGGATGAACCTCAATTGGAACTAACCCAGTAACCTAGATCATGTTTCAAACCATCTGCAGACACTAAATCTGTGCCTGTGTCTGAATGTGATGCAAGCCAATTACTGTGGGGGGAGGAACAGGAGGACTAGTCTTTTGAACATAATAATCTGGGGCGAGCCACTCAAACAGGTGAAGTTTTGCTGTGGCTGTGTCAGAGCTTGTTGGAACGTTTTCAGTCATTTGAGAATAAAAGGAGGGGATTTTGGAAACTATTTAGGTTTTCTTAGTCATGTGGGTTATTTTAGTAGAGACTTCATTAGCAAGCTATCTTATGAGACTTTAAACGATAAACTTTGAACATGTGTATGTTTACTTGAAGGTAGTCCACTTTGTGACCCATTTAATCCAACACACAGAAGTAACTTTTGTGGTATACTATTCAGAATGTATACCTTCTCAATGTAATGCAAAGAAGAACAGAAGAGCTGCTAATTGCTCCCAATATTTCATTTATGTCTATAGACAAAATACAAATGACCAGGATGGGTATACATAAGCATAGGCAAGTGGCGTGTTTTATGTCTTATATGCATATCAGATT
Source organism: Rhabdalestes septentrionalis (assembly GCA_037832545.1). Classification (NCBI taxonomy): domain Eukaryota; kingdom Metazoa; phylum Chordata; class Actinopteri; order Characiformes; family Alestidae; genus Rhabdalestes; species Rhabdalestes septentrionalis. Next base: position 6,059 of record JBBMFX010580818.1, on the reverse strand, counting down.
CAATTCAGAATCAGAAAACTTTCTTGAAAACTTATTCTCACCAATATCCGACTTGGGGGACCAAAAAGGGTTAACTTATTTTATCTTTAAAGTATTGGACTACATAAGTGAAAAATGTACATAATTTTTAAACATGTTGACAAATGTATGAAAAAAAAATCCCAATGCCTGCCTTTAAGATACCTGGATTGCTTAAACAAATATTGTTTAAGATTGATTTAACACAGTGCACAGTGGTAATTGATGGGGTATAGGCTTATATTACAGTCAAACTCTGAATTAAACACATTTTTAACGGCAGTATATTTAACCTATAAATGAAATCTACAAGTATTAAGCAAACATTACCATTTTAAACAACTGTTATCATTGATCAAGTTCTCACTTCAAACTGGTGAGTGCTTACTTGAAGTGATAAGTTCCACTCTGGTGCAATCTGCCACATCGGTGCTAATGGGGCAGGAATATACGGCTCCAGTTTTATTGACCTTCAGGTGGGATGGGGCTTTCTCTCTGGGTGCCCCAGCTAGGAGCCTGCAAAAAAACATGACCATTTTTAGAGCAGTTCTGTGGTGTTACGTTAAAGAACAACAAAGGGATTACCCTCGTGAAGGTCAAGGTTTACACCATCAACAGCACAACCACTTATGTGATGTCTCAACAATGTTATCCGTATATTTGTAAAATGGGATACTGGGGATGAGGACAGCGAAGAGGAGTTGCCTGGAAGCTGTGGTGGTCACAATAAAAGTTAGATCTGATTTATTATTCAACTGCAAATACAGAGGTGATAAATCAATATAATTTATTGTTATATTTTATTTATCATTTAGTTTAAGTCGGTCCAATAACACACTGAAGCACCAATAAAATGGAAGAGGGGATGAGAGACAAGTCTAAATTTGCGCTGATTCTCAAATCTCCTCTGCCTTTTTGTTCATCTGCAGAAATAAATAATGACAGTATACTTAAAAAATGGATTAAACAAACTATTTTATGAAGTAACACTGCCAACTCTTACAAATCTTTTAGTCATATATTTCAATTATTTGGCAAAATATGTTTCAGCTGATTCAGAGCCTTTTACAACAGTCATGGCTACAAAGCATGAATGAAAATCCATTAAAATTCAGTTGAAATTTCTTTCATAAGAGAAAACAGAAAAAAAAAATTAATTAACTTAACAATGAATTAACAACATATAATAAAATGACCCCGGGATAGACTCTGGGTAACCATGACCCTAGTAAATATTAATTGGTTACAGAAACTGAATGAATGAATGAATGAATGAATGAAAAATAAAATTAATAAAACTATTTTACATTGTATACAAAAAATATTAAATGTGTAATAAAATTGCAAATACAATATCAAATGATAATCTAGGATAATCTAAGGACCGTCATCATTTCTATAGTGTACACTCAGTAAGAAAATTGAACATAAAACATGTGGCCTCATAACAAACCCCTATAAGAAGCTAATGGCAGGCCCATCGGGCAGGCCCATTTTTTCATAAATAAAGTGAATATGCCAAAATCATTGTGCATGATAATCAATGCAGCAGATGCCAAAGTATTCCTTTAAATTGCTCTATATCTGTAATATCTAGGGATGCAAGGAATCCACTTTTTTACAAACCGATCCATGTATAGATACAAGTACAAGTATTTTTATTTGTATACTTGTTGATACCTATACTCTTAGAATTTAGTAATTTAGAGACCAGTTTTATTTTCTCTTCTATAGATTAGGACAAGCCTACCCTTAGCAAAAGTAGTATACCTGAAGTTCTTTTTACTAAGTACGCTTGAGTGTAAGTATAGCTAGTATGCGGGTCATGTACTTGTAGTGTAATAGAAAGTATACAAATTCAATACTTCTTCGGACTAAATTGGAACATTAAGTGTGTCAAATTATAGATTCTCTGGCTGAACCCAAACCCGGCCCGAGCCCATCCCGGTCTGTGGGTCGGGCTGATACTTCCTGCCACTATCCTCGGATGGTGCCGTGCCGGGCCATGATCAAGCATTAAAACGACCCACATTTTTTTTTTGCTGTTTTTGCCCTCTTGGCTTGCCATAGTTTGATGATATGGTACAGCTCCAGAGCAGGCACAGAACCGAGTCCCCTTCAAATGGAGTTACTGTGGTCTTCCACTAGCATTTCGGTGTACATAGCAGTGTGATGCGTCTTCAGATGTTTAACCAAATTGCTAGTGTTAAAAGACTTTCATTTCCACCCCTCTACAACATAGCAGTACAGATCATACAGTCTGCTTTACTCCTGTTGTCATATTGTATCTTAAAATATTTCCAAATCACTGACATTGCTTACTCATCCTACTGAAAAAAATAGAATAACTCGTTTTCAGCTCATTGTCTCCCCTAGATACTGAGGTCAGACAGGACAACAAATCACATCTGCCCAGAGTGATCAGTTGATGTAATAAATTAGGATATTGTTCAGTGCTATTGGTGCATGGTAACTTTGAACCATAAGTCCAATTTTCAGAATTGTTGTTGCATATTAGTCTTTGGCATCAGCCGAATCAAATGAGGCCACGGCCACTGATTGTCCCACTGATGAGATTTTTTTGCTAGATATAGATATTTTTGCAAAATATGCTAAATCTTTTGCTAACTCTTCCGTGTTTTTTTGACAAATCTGCACAATTTTGGTTTCGTGGGAATTGCAAGACACTCGTTGTCAGTAATTATTTAAAAAAAGTGCAAATTTGAAAACAGTGTGGCCACCAAATGCAAATTAAATTTGTCCGTTTTGCATACAATTACTTAAAATGCAATTTCTCATAAGCCCTTGTGTCAATGCTTGCCAAACCTTGTAAACCCATGCAAGGTATCACTCATAACAGCAGCACCCTAATTTTTATCCATATTTACCACATCACAAGTCACAAAACACTTATAGCACAAAATCTCTCCAGCCGTGTGGCCAGTGATCTCACAAATTTGAATTTCACACGAGAATATATTGCTCTAGCACATTCTCGAATTTAAGTGACATCAGGCACTTCAGCCAAAGGGGTGCCAAAATTTCCTACGTGGCAAAAATCATGGCTTTCCCAGGCCGATGCCTCTCAAACTTGGCAAATTTGGACCACTTTGCCCATTGTGAGTGCACTTTAGCACACATCCAAACATGACAATGTATTTTCGAACAGTAATCATGACATATGAGACACAGAAACTAAACAACTGACTTGCATATATCCTTGATGAATGTCAACATCAAATATTTACCAAAAACATTTTACGTTTCTGAACAGCGTGGCCAAACCTGCAAGTATATTCACATGAATGTTACCCTTATGGGCCCGAATTGCTTACGCGGGGTCTGACCTCACCAACTTTGGAACAGAAATATAATACGGTGCCGTGAGTATGTGTGACATCAGCCAATGGGGGCTGTACCCGTCAAACCTGTCTAACTCATTACCGTTTAAGATAAAGGAGTGACACTTGCATAAAATGGTCAGTCTGCTCATTGTTAAAATTTCATGCACTGCTGAATTCGGTGGGAGCCAATCAGATTACAGATCATAGAAGAAAAAATAAAGCTGCCAACCAGCAGCAGTTGTAAGGGGATCAGGATGTGCAGAAAGGAGAGCAAAGTTACTTAAATGGTATTTTTGGTGTAAAAACACAATTTAACTCACAATTTAATCTCACGCTGAAAAGAAAAGAAAAGAGAGACATTTTCTCGGCATGCAGGAAGCAGTTGCCATTTTCCAACATTCTCAATGCTGTGTGTGAGACCAGACAATTTTGACACCCAGGGGCCATCTCCATCAGTCAGTTGAACCCTGAGTCCAGCACAGATCTCGAGCCTGAGAGGGTAAAAGTGAACCTAAAATTCCAGCTAGCTGGATGTCGAGCCACTCCCAAATAAGCCGATCCATTCCCCCTTCTCACTTTCTGGTGTGGAATAATTGATCTGGTACAGACATGAATGAAATGGGCCCCAATGATAAAGTCTAAGCTCTGAGCACAAAGACTTAAACCAAATACAGGGTTTTTTTAATTGTGATTTTGCTGTTTATGTTTAACCGCTCATTTTTTTGTGTGTTGTTCAGTATTGTTATTCAAACTCGGGACTCTTGAGCATACTTAAAACTACATACATTCTATATACTACATGAATGGCCTGTGCAGCAGTGTTCTAACCTGTCAGCATTGTGGTTTGGAAGACTGGGCGCATACAGCTTGGACCCCACTCATCACTGCTCACGGCTATATTTATTATTTATTATTATTTCTTATTAATATTATTGTTGTTATTATTTTTATTATTATAAGAATTATTAATATTATTCACCTAACAACATCATGTTCTTTATTGCATAAATGCTGTATGTACTTTAGTAGTATTATCAGTTTCCTTCTACGGAACTACAACATCTTCCAGTCCAAAACGTGCTTTAATTGAGTTAACAAGAACAGTTAAAGATGTTTAGTGTCATGTTTTATTAATCTACCGAAGGGGGGGTTAAGTGGTTTGGCATGTTTGGGCTCATTATTGTATCCAAGATAAAATAAAAGTAACATCATAAGAGATCAGTATAACTCCCAGCCCTAGTGGGGTTGGGTGCTTTGATAAGTATGCAGATGATGAAACTGGTCAAAAATCAAGCCACCTACAAAAAATCATGATAACCTTTCAAATTTGCAGATGTTATAGACTATTTCAAAACATTTAAAAACAAACTGAAACAATGAAATATACAATAATATAACTACCTAAGATGTTGTTCAGCTTTTCTCATCTCCTTGTAGAAGCTGTCACTTTTCCCATCTGCTGCTCTAACCACAAAGTATTTGCCCCCAGCCTGTAGAATTCTGCCCTTTTTTGGTTGAGCATGAATGATGTCATATGAGAGATGTTTTTTGTGTGCCCTAAAGGCATATAGTCTTACACCAGGTGTCAAAGCTGCAGGCTGTAAAGTGTGGAGGAGTTTGGGCTTGCAGACTACAGTATAACACACCCCGCAGACTCACTGATAAAGACTAAACACAGCTTGGTCAGCATGCCCATAGAGCGACTGTCAGCAGTGCAAGGCTCCCTTAGGTGCTTTGATAAAGAGTGGGTTTTTACTAAGGGTGCTTTCACATATGTGGTTCGGTTGATTTGGTCCGGACAAGAGGCAAAAAGTGATACATTGTAGAATTTTTCTGCGTTTTTGGGTCCTTTTCACACAACACTTGAGTAATCTGGCCAGACCACTTGAAATGAACCATAATTCAGTAACGTCACAACATATACATCACTCGTTGGCCAGATTTGCCACCAAATGTATTTCCTAAACTGCAGAATTTATTTGCCTTAACCCTGCACTGTTCTACTGATATATTAAACCCCCTTTCCCTGAGCTGTTTACTAAATAAGCAACATTTGTTCTTATGAGTTTTTGAAAGTTGGGACCTAATATGGTCATCAGACTAAATTTGGATGAGGCTCCGCCCCTCCTGAGCTCCATCGGGTTAAGCGCAAACTGTAAACAAATCCCATAATGCACGGCGCAGCTGACTACGGCAGCTGGATTAGTGCAAAAAGACACAGTAATTTTTGCAGTTGGGTCTGTTGTAGTTCGGATCGTGTTCTCACCACAAACGAACCGCTCCATTGTTGATTGAAAGCGTACACTTTTTTGGTCCGCTTTTGTTGCGGACTCGGGTGCAATTGTTGCATTCTCACATGCCCAAATGAACCGCACCAACTAAGAAAACGAACTCTAGTGCGATTCAACCGAACTAAAGGAGGCATGTGTGAAAGTACCCCAAGAGTACTCAGTGTAGGCTTGGGCGGTATCCAAATTTTGATAACGTCATACCTCCTCCCTATTTTACCACGCGAGCAGATCAGCTCGCCACGGCGTCCCCCAGCTCCAACTTGGTGAGAGTTTCCGGTGCAGCCGAACGACTACCTCACTCCGAGCGGCACAGCACTTGCGGTCGTCGACTTCTGTGTTCTCAGCCTCCGAGCACGTGAACACACGGTCCATTCGTGCAGCTCCAGCCTCCACGACCCGCTCCTTT
>JBBMFX010580808.1:0-14055 GCA_037832545.1 Rhabdalestes septentrionalis | reverse complement strand
CTGACACAAAACATATACGCAGGGTTCAAATCTGCCTAATACAACTTAAGAATTATTGAATGTTAGTTTCGGTCATAAGACATTCAATCACAGAACCTCACAATGTAGAAAAGGTCAGTCGTCCAGTCTGTGAATGGGAATAGTCAAGATTTGGAATTTACCTCCTGCTTTCCTTCGTCCGCGACGGTTTTGTTGTCAAACTTTTTTAATTCAACCTCCTCCATGGCCTCACTTCTTTCTGAACACACCTCACACGGCTTTTTTACCCGGAAACAGGAGTCATTTTGGGTTTGATCCAGATTGCACAAGAAGCTTGGTTCAGTCTGGACCCGACAGACGTGCAAGAAACGAAAACAGTGTCCGTGTAGATGAGAGTAGACCAGAAAAACCGGATACAGCTCTTACTCCGAGCGAGTCAAAACTGGTCCCTGGAGTGTGGGAATGTCGGAGTCAACGTTTCGCGACCAGGTGAGTCTCGGGCTCGCGCCTCGGTAAACCCACCTGCCCGAGGCTCCAGCAGTGGAGGGGCGAGGCGCCTGTCACGTGACCCTAGCGAACTGAAACTAAGCAGAGCTCACAGACATGTTCCCAAGAAACTCACCCTAAAATAACTTTAGAATCTCTCAATTCACAGTCGAGGTCAAACTCAGTACTTCAGTTATGGCCTTAAAATATACATATTCAAGTGTCTTATATGTTTTCAACAGCTAAACCAGCCTGGGGTCAAATTGGCCCCAAAGATAAAAAATAAAATCACCAAAATGTTCACTAGAAACTCCCTTTAAAATAATTCAGAATCTGGTTGCCGAATTTCTTAAAGAAAATGTCCAGAGTCAAGGTCAAACCCAGTACATTTTGATATTACATTTCACTTAATAACAACCTCAGCAAACGTGCATAAAAGAAACTCATTTTGAAATCCAATTTCACAATTGATGAGGCCAAGGTTCATACACAAGGTTGAATCCTGCACTTTTTGTGCAGTAATGTTCAGATATGGCCCTTAAGCATAAGCAAATGGACTTGTATTTTACAGAGCCCTCATTAAAATAATAATCTAAAATATAGATTTTTCTTAAATATTTTATGGGAAAAAAAAGGTAAACAGAAACATCACCATCTTCATTTTTTGTTTTTTCCCCAGCTTGTCCCCATTAAATTAGGCAAATAAATGTTCAGAAGAAATGCACTTTAAAATAAGTGGTTGCAGAATTTCTTAAGAAATTATTACATGGTAAAGCCCTACATTTATGGACAGTGAAGATGATCAAATTGCATATTAGCACAAACTATTGCCCAGTATCAACCAAAATAACTGGGTAGATTTGTGTACACAAAAGAGCACAGGTGTGTAGAAAATGGGACAGACACTGAAAATGCATTGTAATGTTAAGTTTCATATATTTTGTATGACAATAAAATGCTTAAGCTTTAAAGTGTAACTGTCACAAGGACTGGTCCTCTGATCCTACACCCCTGAGATGCATCTGATAAAAATTTTAGGCCTAAATGTTGAGGCCAAATAGCTATTTATAGACAGATGGAACTGTTTTGCATAGATGCTTTTAACAAAACCCTGCACAGACAGGCTGGGTTTTTTGGGAAACAGGTGGAATAAAACAGAAAGAACAGTACTTTTCTGATTTCAGTGGCATTCTTTGCCTAGCAGTAAAACCAAAATGGCTTGTAAAGCTGCTTGGAAATGATCAGCAGTATTGTGTTTTGTGCAGCTTTGTGAATGATATGCACACGATGTGAACAGGGGAGTTATAAACCGACTAGCTGAATCATACTGTGCTACATTTAACAGTCATTTGTTGTACAGTCATTTGTCGTCTATATGCGTGCTTCTCGGAATAATAGTAAGACTTTCATTTAGAAAAAAAATGAATTCCAACAGTGTTGCTGTTATAGTTTGTGAGTTGCATTGAAAGTATTGCCCCCATGTGGACACTTCAGGGCATTACACCTTTAGAGTCTCTTCATGTCAATTATATTCTGACAAAACCACAAGATAGAAATTCAGCATCAATCATTATAGGCCATGAACACATTGAATACAAATTTAAAAGATCCAGGATATCCCAAACTTATCTCATAAAACCAAGCTCTTTAATCAGTGCTGTACAGACAAAAGGTCATCAATTGTAGTACTAATTGTAGTAGCAATATAGATTCATCATTAATCTGTTAGCATAACATTCTACCATAAATGTCCCAAGTAAGATTCGATTTATCACACTCCATATTTTGCATAGCTATTAAAGTCTCCTAACTGCCCTGTCTGCATTAATTTAGCACTTAAAAAAGTCCTGTTTCAAGCTGTGCAAGCAAATGTTTAACGACAGCTCAGTAAGAACAGTAGGCCTAACTGAAAGCAGCAAGACTGTGATCCAGAAAAAGAGATTGCAGAGAGGGATCCTATAATTCCCAAAGTTAATGCACCTTGTATTTTCTGATCACACTGTAAAAATATCTCTTAGGTTACTGTCTAAACAGTCAGTCATCCAAGGCATATAAACAGCTGTCGGAGCTACAGGGCTTTTTAAAGGGAAGGCTTAGTGACATCATTGTTTTTGGTGATCTAACCCTGTTTGTAACAGTTAATAATCAGAGCATAAATCCATGTCCATCATCACAAAAAACAGTCTCTTCATCCAGACAGTTTCTTGGGGCTTCCCTAATCCTTCCACCTGCCTGCTTTGTCCATCTCAGTCTCCAGAGGTTTTGTCCTAAGAAATGAGGAGAAATTAAGTCATTTATTTATTCACATTTATTCTGTGAAGATTTCCACTTCAGTTTCCACTTCCATACAAAATACAGAGGATTGTACAGTATATGCTACAGCAGAGAAAAAGATGTCAGGTTTCTTTTTCTTGTAAGGATATTGTGCATGCATTTTATCAGAACATCACACCAGTACTTGTGTAGAAAAACAGCCACATTTTTGCAGCAGAGGCACCTGGGTCACTTTAAATTAAACCCATTGCGTATAGTTCACAGATAAATGAAATGTACAGTTTTCCTCCTACTTTAAACTACAATTGCTCTGCTAGTACATGTTTGTTATCTACAGTTTACTTCTTCACTTTTGCACTGGAGCTACAAGGCTTGTGTAGATAAAATATAGTGTAAACATCTAGAAAGTATTAATCAAACATATTTGTTTATGTGGTTCCTGACACTGTGCAGACCCATTTGTTTATATTTTGCACTGAACCATCTTGTTGGTGCAAAAAGTATAGTTTTTCCTGTAAAACTGTCTTATCTTTTGCATACTGAGTCAATTCAATGAAAGAAATAGACACTTTGTGGCAGGTTGCAACGTAGAAGATGATTTGGATTCCGTTTTACATTCAGAAATGTTATCTTTTACAAATTTGAAGGAGAAAAAACATCTTTAACACTGGCACACAACACAAAACACATTATACGCATATACACCTAAATGCATGCAAGAAATAATGAACATTTGAGTCATTAGCAGGTGCCACGGTGGCGCAAGGGTTGGCGCTGATGCCTCACAGCTAGAAGGTCCTGGGTTCGACTCCAGGGTTTGACCCCAGGGTTGGGCGCCGGGTCTTTCTGTGTGGAGTTTGCATTTTCTCCCTGTGACCGCGTGGGTTACCGCCGGGAACTCCGGTTTCCTCCCACAACCAAAAACATGCGTGATTGGGGATAGGTTGATTGAGCACACTAAATTGCCCCTAGGTGTGACTGTGAGTGTGTTGCCCTGCAACGTTCTGGCGACTGTCCAGGGTGTACCCGGCCTTCGCCCGTAGTAGCTGGGTTAGGCTCCAGCCCCTCCCCCCGACCCCGAGTGCAGGATAAAGCGGTAGAAAATGGATGGATGGATGATTCATTAGCATCTGGTGGGTATGTGCCTCTATTACTTGTCAATGACATCAGCCTCATAGAGCAAAATTCAAAAAGCAAACCTACTATGCCAAAGTTGTATTGGCTGTTCTACTGCATTTTTGTAGTAAAAGGGTAGACTGCAATGCTGAACTGTTATTTAAAATGTCTCCCTCATTGCCTGCCAATCAAGCATCACATGGGTGACATGAAAATGTGAGATTGCTAAACAATGCAGCAAAGAAAACGATTTACAAAGCTTACATGATAGATAAGTATGTATTTTCCTATTGAATAACCCATTTACCTTTTCTGTGGGGAGCCCTTCACCCCTTTCTTCTACACCCTCCATCTCCTCTGGGCTTTGTTCCTCATTTGGCTTTTGCTCTTGCTGGATCTCCATTGGGTCAGTAGGCTGCACCTCATCTGAGCCAACTGTTGTAGCTGCCTCTTCCTTCTCCTCCTTTTGCATAACCCCATTGTCCTGGCTCACATCTCCCCTGTGTCCCTCCTGTGGCACTGTGTCTTGGTTGGGCACATTCGTGACATCTTGCAGGTCCTCTTCTTTCTCCTCTTGAGGAGCACTGAACACCTCCCCATTCTCATCAGGACTGTGTGGACTGCAAGGGCTTCTCTCATGTGCATCTGCTAAAACCTCCTCACCCACTGACCTCCTGTGCTGCCGAGATGGCGGTCGCCGCTTGAAGGACAGTCGGACCCGACTCTACAGGGGAAACAGACAAAACACCATTGTTTACAATTGTATAACAAACAATTCTGACACATTCCTGTGTGTAGAATTTAAAAGAATCAAAGGTCCCAATTTGTTCATATTTTGTTTTCAAAGAGCCAAACTTTCTTGTATTTTTAATGTAGTCTTGAGGAACAGTTCTACAGGCTTCCTGAAGGACTTTCAAAGACTCTTATTTTCAGTCCAGTCCCTGAGGAATGTTTTTGTTTGTTATGCCACACAGTGACAAAGGACATCTAACTGGAGCTGATTGGAACACCTTTATCTAGGCACCTTGTATCTTTAGTCACTTTGCAGCCTGTCACAGTACAATATTTGTTCCCCTTTCTTTAATTTCAATCTACTCAGTTTATGAAAGTTAAGTGTTTTTGCACCAACACGTTGATAAAAAAAAAAAACTAAGAAAGAAATGATCAAGACTTTAGCAAATTCTATTGTGTGACAGAAATTTTGCTTTATACATACTATACAGTATTTGAAGTGTTTCCTCATAGAATTCAGCAACTGTCCAGTAGCTTCAATTTTATGTTGGTTTTAAAGTAATGGAAAATTTTAGCAGGGATATTGACCACCAGGGAAATATTGGCCACCAAAATTGTGGCGACAAAACAGTCCATAAATAAATAATTAAATAAGAACAAAAATGAGTCAAAATCGAATACATGAATGCCTGCTAAAATATATCTTTTGCTTTCAGTGAAGCTGGAATTAGCTTACAGAGGCTCAGCAACTTCTTAAATCAATTTCCTGTTCCACCGTAAACCGTGTACTGTTTAAGGTGGAGTGGGAAATCTAATTAAGAAGCTGAGAAGCATGAAGATAACTTTGGGTTCAGCTGGTTTCCTGCACATGCGCTGAACATTTCAAAGTGTAAAAGTGGCAATTTCATAGATTTTGACACTGAAAAATGTTGGCAATGTCTAGTGTTGGCTCTAAGAATGAAGAAGTGGAAAAATGTCCAAGGACTTCTCCACTACACGTCTGACTGAACTTGAAAACCCGACTTCCTGTCTGGCATGTGGAAGCGAAACGGAAGGGCTCTGTGAATATGCTGAGGCCATCAGTGACCAGTTTCAGAATTCATTGTCTTTTTGTGTGAATGTTATGTTGTGTGAATTCAGTATCAAGCTTAGCAACCCAGCACAAGGAGGAGGGGGCATGGCGGATGAGGCGGTGATGCCACAGAAGTAAAAAAAAAGTGGATATCTGCAGTTTCTGTGTTATTCTGGATGTTTCAGTGAACAATTATAAATTCGGTTCACAGAAAAAATCTTCGTTGGACTAAAACAGCGACTGTCGATCCGTGTTAAAGTGGGGGTTTACTGTATACTCTGTGTATATATATTTCTTTCTTTCTTTATTTATTTATTTAGGACAAATATAGATGAATAGTAAGGTCAACCAGCTGCTCACATTTTTTGTATGTGATATAGAACAATTCCAGGATAAAAACTTGTCCAATTACCCCATTCATTCAACAGCCCCCATTCATTTATTAATCTATCTTCACAGACAGAGGTAAGGATATGAGGGAGAACTAGGTTAAAGGGATTACAGGTTTCATCCTCCATTGCTGGCCACTTTAGGCTTAAGTGGAGCTTAGGCCCTGAAAACAGCTCAAACACTGCAGCTCATCTATCCTAACCAGTGTGTGACATTATTTCTGCTTTAATGTGCAGTGGGCTGAGGGTCGCTGTGTGTTTTGACATTTTCTCTGCCGTGACCTCTTTACTCATATAGGGCAGAGGGAGCCATGCTGAGTCTCATAGGCCACATTCGCACGTAAGCTACATACAGATTCAAATCCACTCTGTATCATTTAATACTGTAACACTCAGATCAGAAATGTTGCAGTCTTTGCTTTAAACAGCCTTGTTTTGGACAGTAAACCAGACAAATGATAGTAGCAATATACACACATGTTCAAAAAGCTGCTAATGATTATGCAGCTGGTGGCTCTGGTTAGGGAGTTTGCTCTGTGACCAGAAGTTTGTTGGTTCCCCTGGGAACTGTGTTCCTGGCTGCCCACTGCTTCACTTGGTGAATGAGTTAAATACAGAGAAGAATTTCGTGCTGTTCACACTGTGTGCTGTGTTGTGTTCACAGATTACAACTGTCACTTCATTCACTTTGTTACTTGTCATGTTTGCCTATTTTTTGGGTTTTGTTATCATTTCATAACATTGATGTCTTCATGCATATAAAAGATACAAATGTTATGAAACATGTTTTATATACAAAATGTTTGATATAGCTTAATGCCTGTTTTAATAGTTTTTCAAGAATCATACATGCAAATAAACTCTAATCTGATTGGAAGTGTATTGTGCCTCATGTAAATAATAGGTAATCCAGGCTGAAACTTTCCTCATAACTCTAAAGTGAATGAGTAGAGTGGACATAATGCATATTGTTTCATTCTTCAAAGGCACAGAATGATGGGGGACCATTACGGGACAAATTAATTATATATTTCCTGTAGAGTGTGACATTGTTATGAAATGGTTTCTAGTTATAATTTTAGCCACATAAGCTCAACCCTGTTTACTGGAAGCAGGTGTCACATTTACAGTAATAGAACTGCATCAGTCAGCACGTTTCATTGAGTACCTAATATAAAAACACCAGTGCCGAAAGAAATGAATGAAACTGTCAATAAAGCAGTCAGACCTTATTGATGTTTGGCAGAGGGGTACCCTCAGCCGGCTGCTCAAAGCTGATGGGCATCTCATCCTCGCTGGGGGGCTGAGGGGGCCGCAGCGTGGGGCCTAGAGAGCCACAGGGGCTGATGGGACAAAAAGGTGCAGGCTGCAGCTTCGCCTCAGGGCTTTTGGGTGAGGAGAGCAGTGCTGTGGGTGTCAGAGTGAGGTTCGTCTACAAGAAACAAACACAAAAGAGAAGAAAACATTAAGTCACAGGCTTTCTGTGAGATAAGACTTCTTATTTCCTGTAATGTGTCAGGAGAATAACTTAATGTGGAAAATAAAAACGTGCCAGATGATTTCATCATGTTTGAAGTGCATGCCTGCATCACATGGCAATGAGCATATCTCAGAGACCTACATAAACATCTGCACCACCCGAGCTGTCTGATTGGGCTTGGCCTAACCTGAATCCAGCTTTCAGACAAACCAAACAAAGCTAAAGGCAGACAAAGAACAAATAACTTTCTTCTGGATGTTGAAATTCTTTTTGTCCTCTGTGTGTCCCTGGTGGAGGACTAACCTTTCTTGTAATCTAATAGCCCTCAAGCAGCTCTTAATTTCAAAGCTATGTTTACTAGTATGACAGGCATATTATATTGTGGACTATAAAGCACAGAGTATGTCTACCTGGATGAAAGCATATATCAAATATGTTAATGTATATGTGAATAAAGGCACCAACACATCAATTCCCTGGAAGAATAATGTTGTCCCCTTTAAGAAACTTTTGTTTTGTATTTGTATTTAAAGACAGATCTATGTAAATGAGATTTTTGAGGGTAAATAGCCTACACAAATTGTAAAGACTGTAATAAAATATCAAGATTTTCCTTTTAACTGTCCACCCAAGCCAATTTGATGATAATAATGACATGATTATTATGATTTTTTAAATTAATTCCTAAATGGGCTTAGGTGGACAGTTCAAGGGAAAATCTTAATATTTTATTATAGTCTTTACACTATGTGGAGACTATTTACCCCCCCCATATCTCAACGACATAGATTTGTCCTTAAATAAAAATCCCCTGAAAGTTTCTTTAAGCTTGAAGCAAGCACAGACTGGCCAAAGGCAGTGAAATCCTTAAACTGATGATGAGAATCCATTTCTTTAAACCAGTATGAGTCCTACCTGTACAGGAGAAAAATACAAGAAAGAGAAGCGGCAGCCCTTTTGTCCCATGGCTGCTAAATGGAGACGAGGACGACTCAGCTCCCCGGGGAACATATCTAAGGCTTTATCTCATTAGCACAAGAGCTTGGTCCGATGCAAGAGCAACAGGGCCCTTCCCCTCCCCCTCTCCCCCCAACACTGCTGCTGAGTTAGAGCTTTCGTAGTGGTGCTGCTGCTAATGAACACTGTGTGGCAGCACAACTGCAGGATGTGAAGTGACAGCAAACAGCGGTTTATATAGCGGTGTCTATTTTACACACAACCATTACAAAGCTTGGGAAAATCTGTTTTTTCAAAAGAATATGCTTTCTTTGATAATTTGCAGTGACATGTTTAACACTTTGCAGTGGGAAGCTCACACATTTGTGATGTCAGAAGCAGCTCTCAGACTTTAAAGATTTTTTTCTATGCCTGTAACTATAGCTTGCAAACAAAAGCTGACAAATCAACATTAGGGTAATACTTCTCTTTAGCGCAGGACACCTTAGTAAAAAAAAATGAGTAAATTTTAAAGTGTTAAATTAAATTAAATTGCAGCTTTATCAAACCTTTTGCTGCTATTGTTTTATACCTGCAAAGTAAGAGATCAAATTTTGGAACAATGTGGAAACATTGTTATTAATGTACAGTTTGGGCTGGTCAAATACACTTTGACCCAATATAATGATGCATTTGACCAATTATAATGAATTAAACATACTGGGGAAAAAAAGTTCTTTCATATTTTTTTGTTTCATGTTTTTGTTTTTCACTACATAAACTGTGCACTAACACTTGCCGGGAAATGCTGTGATTTTGCATGTCCAGGTCTAGTAACACAAATACTAGAAGTGGCTGATTTATTAGTCTAGATCTATAGTTCTAACATCAATGCCCACCTATCTTTCACAGCATGTTGCCAAGGCCCACTTGGCCACATTAGATGATATTAAATAACCAATTGCTGATCAATGGCCTGTATTGATTTTAGATTTGCAGCCCATTCAAAAGCCTTCGCGGCCCATCAGTGATCCACAGCCCATTGGTTGAGAATCTAGATACCAGTTTATTTTCAAAATGGCAGTTATTGTGTGGGGTTTGCAGTACATAGTGGTCAGTACTTACCAAAAGTGCCCCAAGGAAGGACAACCAGTGAAACAGCAACAGGGCAATGAACATCTATGCAACAAGGTTCTTGATGCACTTGGGGAGGCCGTTTGGCTCTGTCCCAGAGTTACAACAATGCTTTTACAACAATACAATTAGAAATGCTCCTACAATGGAAATGTAAGCATCAGAACAGGAACATGGAACACTGAAATAAGGTGGTCTTGTCTGATGAATGGACGGCTGTGTGTGTGTGTGTGTGTGTGTGTGTGTGTGTGCGTGTGTGTGTGGATTGCTTACCTGTTGAAGAGAGGGAACTAGGATACATTATGGAAAGAATGCAAGATGGAGCTGTTTGAGACAAACTACCTACTTAAACACTGCAGACCATGTTCAGCCCTTCATGTCAACAGTATTCCCTAAAGGCATTTTTTCCTTTAAGCATGATGTCCTGCCACACTGCAAACCAACTCAAAACTTGGACCTAATTGATCTGCTATGAACATCTTGGTGCCCATGCCTCTGCAGGTCAGATCTTTTCTGACAGCATGAGGAGGACTTTCATTATATTAAGCAGGTGAATTTAATATCATTGCAGATAAGTGTATGTGGATATACAATACTTAGTTCAGCTTGAGATGTACAAGTTATATGACTATATGAAAATAATCCACCCAAATACACTTAAAAGGAAGATTACCTGCAGTTTCTCTATTAGGGGAGAACTCTTCGGCTTGCCTTTGGGGGGATGTAGAGGCACAGCAGCAGGTTTCTGTAACAGAAAAGAAAATAATGTGGGATATATGACCAAAGTAAGTGAATACTCACACATTCCATGGTGTTTATGTGGACAATATTCTAATTCATACATCACATACATTTGAATGCAATTGCTTCGCTGAGTCAGTATAACAGCTTATTCTATGGAAGAATACAGAAGTCTCCATTCATAAAGCACAGCACTTTCTTAGCAGAACAATTAAAATTTAATTTAATTAAATTTTATTTAAAATTCTCACCTCCTGTTCACTGTCAGCATCCATCTTGTTATGCAGTGGAAGAGAACTTGGAGGACTCCTTCTAACAGCTTTTCTCTGAGACAGTAACGTGCAGCAGGTTTTTAATCAAGGCTAAACTAAGGTAAAATCTTAATTTACACAACACTTCTTTGTAATGAATGTAAATTGAGTAAAAGTTTGTCAGCTCCTGTGGTGAGCAGATGGTTGCAAGATTCTAAAGGAGCACTGCAGGAATAGTGTGGAGTGAAGTGTTACCTCCTCATTCATCGGCATTGGCAGCACATGGCCTTTGAACTTTCCAGCCAGTTCAGCCACAGACGGCTTGACTGGAGTCGCCTCCTGAAATGACAAGCAAGACGATGATTGTCACACTGGTTTATGGCCTTAAGAATCTCAAAAAGTCAACCTGAAAGTAAAATGGACCTTTTCTCCTTATTAGTTCCCATTACATTCACCATTTATCTTGCATTTAAAATTCTCCCATCAAAACCTACTTTTGCCCAATACATTTCAGTTGGGGAGAAAATGAGTTCCGAGAAAATAATATTAAAATAAAATATGAAACATGGTACAATAAATAACGACAATACTAATAAGCCCTGGGCGTTGTCGTCATTCAACCAGAGGGGGATGTGACCCCCTCACATTTCATAATCATTCTTTGGGTCCCCCCGCATTTAACATAAATACTTAGTTCAACCGTGCTGTTGATTATTGAAACTTTCGCGAAATAATCCATTCCACTAAATCGATAGAAGAATACACACACCACTGGAAATCCGAGCTGCCTGTCTCGTCATGAGTTGGATGCGGAGCACCCAACCCCCGCCCCCACGCCAAACCACGCCCCCACGCCAAACCACGCCCTTTATACAAACCCCCCCACGTGTCCCCCTCATATTTTTAATGCCCCCGACGCCCCTGTAATAAGCAATACATTTATGAATTAGCAGATTCTCTTATTGAGACCAATTTACAATTAAATTCTCCTACTGATGTAGCACCCTAATGGTTTAAATTTGTTTTATAGCTACTCTACATGTTTTCCAGAGACACTACTTGGAAGCGACTGTAGAGCTAGAAGCCTAAAATACAAGATATGCAGCAAGGTTTGCAGAGCTTTCCCTAGAGTTTTTAACAGTAATGTTTCTAATAGTCTCTAAGTCTCTACTCCTCTAAAAAAGGCTTTACACCAACATTGCTATGAATTGGACTGCATTCAGCCAAAAGAACATGGAGGAGGTCAAGTTACTAATAATGGATGATTAATTCTGGATCAAAACTTTATTCCAGCTCATCATGAAGGTATGGGTGGAACTCTATAACCCTGGAGAATGCAGTTACGCTACTCCACAGCACAACACTGGAGGGTTTTACACCCTTCTGGCCGAAACCTGGTGATCTAAAATGTCCCATTTTACAAACAGCTCTTCTTGTGGAAAGTGGTGTGTGTAACTTAGCACCTGTTTCAGCAATAGTAGTTGAATTCCCTTAATTCACTAAGACTAGTCCTGGACTATAATTTTCTTCATAGTACTTTTCTTCATACTATTATAAATTTACATTCATACTACTGTGTAGTCCAGGACTAGGCTAACAATATCTAGATATATACAGAAACAATATATTATATAGTCCTGCCTTTTATATTACAATGTTTATGTGCCTTGTTAATGTCAAATAATCAAACACAAATAACTGTCCAGTAGTTCATTGCCACAGTGGTGTATTAAGTGTATGTTCTTTTGAATAATGCGGTACCAAATATATTAAAATCATTTTTAAAAGAATTGTAATTGAATCAAATTGTTGTAAGGTCAGAGATTTACTCCTAGATCACATAGCCTACTTCAAATATCACACGTTCCATGAATTATAGAAGTGCTTGGTTGATGGATTCACTGGAGCGACGGTGCTGTTGCTGCTGGATGTTCTCTGACCCGTGCTCTTCGGAGGCGCTTTAAATCTTACTTACTCTTGTGTTGACACAGTTTTCTCACAAAACCGGACCACCAAGAGAGAAGGAGAAGTACAAGCTTGCCAGGGGGGAGCAAACATACCCAACTGGTAGTCTTACTTATCTCTGGCCACATTACATAAAACCAACCATGATGCAAGGCTCAGGTCCAAATTCGTCCAGAGCTTTTATGACAACAATCGCATTTCCTTCTATTTTCACAACAACAGGAAAATGAAAAGACTTGTGAAATGTGAAAAGTAGTGCAGGGAAATTATGACATCCACCCAGAGAAGCATTAGCAGGGACGGGGTGGCAGGAGAGAGACTGGGAAGGTTTGTGTGTGTATCCTAGAACAAAGAGGAGTAATGTTCTGGGAGGGGAAGATCAACACAGCTGACTAACATCACACTCAGTGCCTGGGGAATCGCACACTGACTGCAGTTTCTGTTATACTCACTCTTTCTCTCTCTCCTCAATTTCCACATTATTGTGGAGATAATGTCATTCCATGTCAAAGTTATTAAATTAAGAATAATCAACATGAGGTCTGTAGTTAAGGTTCATCAACAAGAGACTGTAAGAAAGTTAGGACTGTCACGATTACTTGATTATATTGATATATAACTTTTATTTCTCTATGTACCAGATTTATATTCTCTATAAATTGACAGTGGTCATTCAGAAATTGTCATTTGAAATCCTCTTACTAGCAAGTCATATCTAGAAACCTTATAAATGCACCTATTTACAGTCTACTGTGAGTATAATGTTACTACCTCCAGAACTGCAAGTATCTCCAGAATGGTAAAGTTACAGGAGAAAACATTCATAAGTCAGTGCCAATGTATAGTTTTTGATCCGTTTCTATTTGTTTATTCATCATAAAAGTTTTGCTCAGTGTAAGGGACAGCTTCTGTGCTCAGATGCTAGTAATCGATAAATACATTATAAACATATATTTATGAAAAAAGTCGTAAAAAGTTTTAAACAGTTTAGAAATGCATACTTTGCCACAGAGCATGTTTACATAATCCTTTTTAATAACATCCTAGTTTATCTTTGTGCTTAGCCTAGAATGGCTAGTAATAATAATAATTTCTGGATTACTCAGTTACTAAAATAAGCAACAGGTGTAATTAATGTCGACGCTTTTCTCTGCTTATTTTCTCTGCCTCTCTCTCTCTTTTTTTTGTGGTGCGTTTTTCTGGACGGAGCTCTCTGTGCCCACACACATCCTCCTTTGCACTGCCCAGAGTTTTGGGTGTCTAGATCACTGAAGTCTTTGGAAACATTAACACACTCGTCCCATAATATTCTCACAAATACACACACATTCCCCATTTTAATTGCACTCTATTTTTGCTGTTTCCAGCTCTCACACACAGTGACCTCACCTAGATTACTCCCTCCACCCAAAAACGGATAACAGCCAGCACCTGCGCGCACACACACACACACACACACACACACACACACACACACACATACACATACACATATATATA
>JBBMFX010580766.1:0-14058 GCA_037832545.1 Rhabdalestes septentrionalis | reverse complement strand
TCTTCTCCTGTTTTATTTGAGGAGCACGAGCCACTCCACGAGTCTCGTTTGGGCTCCGTGTCTGAATTGAAATCCAACATAAACAAGTATCAATCCGCTGAGAGTGTCCTCCCTTCATCCTCTCCATTCCCCTGCGGCTTACGCCGTGACAATAGTTCACATCCAAATCTCTCTCTGATTTGATTTTGTTCTGTTAATGATACACCTCCACTGTGTTGCTTATTCGTCTATCATTCAATCTAAAGCAGTTCACAAAATGATGCCAAAAAGAGAAGTTTACCACAGAATAAACAAGTTCCTATGCAGACATGTGCAGAAATATAGAGAAAACTCTTACCCTAACAGTCACCTGTTAGCACTGATACTAGCGGTGCACTGAAACTAGCACGGCACATTAAAATACATAGGGTTGTGAAGCACTTTTAAAAAATGGTTAACGTGGTTGCAGAACGTTTTTGAATAGATTTTATGCTGTGATGGCTGCATGAAAATTCATTATATTGGGTTGAAATAGATGTATATAACATCTGAAGACTTTTATAACCTTTTACTTCGTATCAAGCAGGTCATATTGGGCCCTGACCACAACTTCATATCATCTTGAGTCTTAGATATGGTAGCCAACACACTTATGAAGGGAATTTTTCTTTCACTATGTTCCTGAGAGAATCAGTACATAGTACAACTAACATGGCCAAATTATTATTTGACCTCAGCTGTGACCCAACCTCTTCTTCTCTGTCTAAGCTGCTTCACATTTGGATTGCTGCTGTCATCTGACAAAATAGTGCAGTAAAATATTTATGGCTTAATTAAGTATTATTATTACCATTATTTCTGACTCTGGTACGATTCACTAATTGGATAAGGTGCACCTGCATAAAAGTTCACATTGCCTTTTCCCCAGACACAATTACGTATAATATATGAGCATTTATGACAGTGAGACTATGGGCAGCTTGTGGCCATGTGGTTAGGGAGTTGCCTCTATGATTGGAAGGTGGGAGATTCCCATTCCAGCATTATGAGTTGAACCACCCTTGGGTTTTGGTGTGTTCATTTCTGACACTTTACACACTTACACTAGTGTTTACAACAGCCTGCCAATAGTAGTTGGCAGTTATATTTAAAAGAAGGTATGATAATTGTTATGTTTAGGTTTTGTTGAAATAAAAACAGCACCACTGCATTCCACTCACTGCTTTGCTAGCTTACCTGCTAAAAGCATAAAGTACAACTGTTTGCTGGCAGTTGCACTATGCATCACGTTTAATCCTGAGCATCCTTAAATTGTTAAACTGATAAATATGTGAGGTATTATAAAAGTGTAACTAGAAAAAGAGAACTGGAAAAAGGTGAAAAGGGCCAATGTTCCTTAAAAGGCAAAACAAGAAACAGCCTGAGATATTTTTCGGCAGAACTCTGGAAACAAATATGCCAAGCAAAAAAAAGTTATCTGTACCATATTAAATTACATAACATAGCATTTCAAAAAAATCACATTCAGTTGCTTTGTGCTGAATTAAATCATGGTGCACCTCACTGCATTTCAAAAAGGGTGAATCATATCATGTTGCTCTATTTCATTTGTATATTCAATGTATCAGATCTCTGGCAATGCATCGAGATGTGCATCACATTAGCCTCAGTGTTGGAGATGTCTATCCCTACTACACTAGAAATTGAGGAAATATTTTATTTCAGTGACTTACTGACCTCTTGCTCTATCTATCTGATGAAACAAATTAACCCTGCACTTTTGTTCCTAAGTGTGATAATGTTGTCTTCTTCACTTGGCCTAGATGCACATCTGAGCTTTGGTACTTCTCAACCAGACTTTTACACATTAGCTAGAAATGCCAAAGTAATTTACTATCCTATGAGCATCACCGAGTTAGATCTGTTAGACGCTTTGTGTTAACTGCCCAAAGTGACTAGACACACAACACTAGGCACTGTATTGAATCAATAAAATTCTACCCTTGGTTTTGCTATTTTTTTGCATTATTATAACAATGCCTTGATGAGCTTTATAAGCTTAGGGGAACTGAGCTTTCACTAAATGTGGCCACATTGATATAATTGCAGCTATACTTTTTATGTAGGGTGAAAGCAATTGCTCTCTTTTGGCCAGTGTGTCCCACTGACCACATTATTGGCTCTCTAAACTAAAACAATCAACAAAAGCCTTATCGCTCACGACGGATTATGGATGTTTTTGGGCCTCGCCATCAGTGGGGGGGCACCTTCACATTGGGCTGGTAGAACTCTCATTCTTCTCAAGCTGACAAGGAACAGATGTGGAAACTACCATTATTTCTCAAATTCTTCAGGGCACATTTCACATACCAGGCCTGTAAACAACCAGTGAAGATTAGGCCCAAGCTAAAAAATTTCCAAAATGAACACATACAAAATAGACTAGGATATTGTTATTCCAAGACTGGTTCCTTATTGTTTCTGAATTCTGGTTTGCCCCAGTAAAAACTGAGAATACTATGTGTATTCTAGACCAACAAAATGTAAATTATTGCAAAGCTATACTCACTTCACAGGACTGAATGCAGTGTATCTGCTTTGGGTTTGGATGCCACTTCATTGTGCCTGTACACACAATGCTCTGCATGCATGAACATACACACAAAATATAAACACAACAAGAAAAAAGCAAATATTCCATCAAATATCCATTTACCTTGCTGTAGAGTTTTAGTAAAATAATATATAAAGTATAAACAGAAGTGGTCATCAGTCTGCAAGAAAATTTACAGTTTATTGCCATTATAAAACTCTTCAGAAGTCTATACCAGACCCCTTAAACCCTCATCCCACCCTTGTTTCAATGACAAGATTCAAACATATTGTACCAAAAACAATATAAGATCACCCAAGGTTTAAAAAACATCGAAAATAAACAAGAAGCAATGTGTTTTAAATACTGGCTCGCTCTCCTTGTCTGACTTGTTTGGATATGCATTTCATTTGATGTAAAACTGCTATTCATTCCCACATGGGGAAATCTGATTATTTCCTGGTCCAGTTTCATCATTGAATTCTTGGAAATCAGTCCCTTATCTCAACTTCATCTCCCTCCTACCTTGCCCTTTCCTCCACTGCACTTACCCAATCTGCAAGAGTTTGGAAACTGTTCCTGGAGAGCACAATCTACGTAAAGGTGCTGAAGTGTAGTTATAAACACTGCAAAAAAGCCTGAAAGCTTGAGAATCTGAGTGCTTGGTGTGTGGCATTAAAATTTTGTACTGTATAAACAACATCATCACAATTACAAATTGGTATGGTGATGAAGAACGATGTGGTCAGCTTTTGAACTTAAAAAAATGCAGCAGAGAAAGAATTATAGAGGAAAGTTCAGGCCAAACCTGTCAATCTATTACTCAGATATGCCAATAACAACATAACATTTTGTTTCAATCTATTCCATTTGAAGACATTTAGGTGCCTGGTGCCTGGTACGGCCACTCAAATGAAAATCAAGCATTTATGCATTTTATGTTAGCGGTCAAAAAGATATCTGGTCATAGAAAATAAAGCATAAGTATCTCTGAAGGAAAACTATATTTCATCTTTTAACTTTACCCATATTTAAAAAAAATTTTTCAGAGCTCAAACTTGATTGCATCACATTCATATGTATTTCTTTATCACAAGAAGATAACTTGAGTTATGAAGTGCTGTTACGTTGGGAACCTTGGTCAAAAGTCAGTGCACTTGTATTGATTTGATCTGAGCTGTTGTGTTTGAAAAGTGCATTGGAGAGTATCTTCATGTGGAGAGCGTTTCCATGGAATTGGTATCCAGTACCATATTGTGTTAAAATACCCCACTATAACCTTACCTGAACTCGGACGGGCAAGACCCAGTGTTTAAGAGTATCAGCTGTGGAGTTATTGGCCAACAGCACAGGGTCACTCAAGGCCACGATGCATGTTGGGTAGCAGACTGCACCTGCCGTAACACAAAGCCAGCTTTGCTCAAGCCTTCATTTGCATGAGTTGAATATATTAATATGAGGGGACTGAAAAAATGTGTCCAGGTCCAGAACTGGTCATTTGTGGCTTGACAGATTGGCAGGTTAGCATGCAAAGTGTTCTACCACGTGCAAGTTGACTGTAGTCTTATTTCCCAAGCAGATCTCTTACTATGCTGAAAACCATAACTCAAACACAGTCAATACAACCATTTTGAAACAATCAACATATGAGTACAAGATAATGTAAATATGATGCAGGTTCCAACAGAAAGGAAATGCAACTTTCTACTTTTTGTTCTGTGAGGGTAACTTTATGGTCATTGACATAATTCAAATTGGTTTATTTAAAATTGGTTGAATTCTATTTAAATCCTCACCTACACCATGGCCCTCATCACAGGTGTACTCCACAAAGTTGAGCTCTGGAGGGGCTTGGCAACCTCCCTCAATCTTCTCACACATGGAAAAATCTTCAGTCCATTTTCCATCTTTAGTGCAGCGAATTCTATTCTGCAGGGATAACAAGATAAGAACATGAATTAAAATATATAATGTTTGATTATCAAGTTAAATTATTTTATCTAAAGATCGTTTAATTCCAACATGCACTCCCCACTACATATAAAACAGACAAGGAAATCAGAGGTGAGGGAATTACTGTATTTGTAAACTGTCCATATTTACCCTCTCACTAGGGTCTGGGCAGTGTAGGGTACACACACTGTCAAACTCCAGATGGTTGGTGCACGTATACATGCCCTCAAACATAGCAGGCAGAGGAGGGCATGAGACAGGGTAACAACCACCCTGCTGCCACCTGCCCCCCTCCAAACATTCCAGCCTCAGAAACCTTCTAAATAAAAAAACACACTTGTATTACTATCATTAAGGGATATTTTCATAACCTGCTATTTAAGGATGTCCCTACACCTATTAACCTCAAACAAAGTATTTCTAATAGGGAACAACATATCTTCAAATGGCCACAAATTATCATAATTGTCATCAGAATATGGCATTCAATTTCATCATGTTTTTGGACCAAAGTGGACACACCTGCTTGTATTTAGGTTCTCACAACCACTTAGTATTGCATTAAAAATGGCGACTATGCAAATGATACACACTCCAGGACAATGAGCATTAAGTGAAGGTTAATTTTAAATTAGAATGACAAACCACCAAGCCTTAGAGACCTGTATACTAGTAAGAACCCCACAGAAGCTAAACTGCTATCTTCCTTGATTATTGCAAAACACTTCTCCTGAAACAGTCATAAACACTATGCTGCACTCAGTCATAATGGAATCCCTTTCAGAGCAAACATGTCAAAGGTATTTATAAACAAGAGCATTTAAAGGCATTTGTTAGACCTGTGGGTTATCACAGGCAGTAGGGATAGCCAATTAAAAGAACTTAAGAAATTTTCAAATAATTTGCCAGCTCTTTTAACAACTTTAAACAAAGCCATGGCAGATGTAAGTGTTGGCCTCCTTAAATAGTGTTGTGTTTGCAGTGTTCAGTTTCATTGTATAAATTTGTTTAACCATGTGCCATCTGATTTGTCAGTTTACACATCCATGAAAACACAGAGCTGCATTGGAAGAATGTTTAGATTTTTTCAGATAAATCTTATTACATCAGGGAAAAAAACGAATCTGTCAACATAGTAGATTCAATTGGAGAATGATTCAGTGTAAAATAATGGAAAAGGTAAAACATTATCAACTGACCAAAATGTCTTAAATACTATATATGTGAAGTAATACTCACAGCCTTGTTTTATTGCTCATGGAAGTGACATAGTAACCAGGGTTGCATTTGTAGCGGCACACAGTGCCCACTTCATGTCTACTGCCTTTGCACAGTGGTGGTAAGAGTTTTGCATTAAGAACTACTGGTGGGTATAGGCACTCAATCTTACAATATGCTTCAGGGAAAGACCACAGCCCATCCTCAAGGCAGGCCAACGTATCACTCTCACCTAGGCAAACCAAAAACCACATGTGAAAAATAATGAGGCTAAGTCATGCTATGGCCTTCTACACATTTTCATTAGATTTCTTTTAAATTCATTTCTATACACTTTATGCTAACATGTGCCTTATGAAGTATATAGGTGTATAAGGTAACTAAAGACATTTGATGGTGGTATGGTAACTAAAACATTTTTAAGCAATTTTTCTTAGTCAACAAATAGGAAGGGGACTCAAATATTTTTTTAAAGAAGCGGCAGATTTAAAAATGACTGCAAATTATTCATTATATTTTTCTAAACTTTACTCTAATTCACTCGAAAAAATAAGAATTATTTCCAAATCATACTTAGGGAAAAAATCCCTATGTAAACTGACAGTAATAATGCCTGTTTTTTACATTTGCGTACATTGGAATAATGAATTTCAAAATTTTGGCATCAAGACCAATAAGCATAGTTACTCAGTGATGCACTGTGCACATGGTTCCTGAGACCCCGCAGATTACAGTTTGCTCTGCAACCTGCAGGAGGGAGGAACCTAGGCTAGTCCATCTGACTGCTGTGTTTGGGCCCTTCAGACTGCATTAGAGGGAGGTGGAGGATCATTGCCAGTCTTTAAGGGGTTTGAACATGATTACGGTTTCTCTGAGAATTGATGTAGTATATAGAAGTATGCCCTGTTTCATTTTCCACGTGTATGCTGCCCTCCTATGGTTGTCTCAGCTATTCTTTCCTATTTACACAGTCAGGGGCAAGGGGCATCTAGAACAGGAATGGATCGGCCACCAATATACATGTGTACATACACAGACACACACAATGTGCACAGTGACATGAAATTTATGGAATCATAAAATATGCTCCAACTGAGCAAACAGGAACACACAAGCTAGAGTCTGAGTGTGACTGAGGCAGAGGCTGAGTTACCCTGCAGGATGGCGGGGGCATTGCAGGAGAAAGTACATTTCTTGCCAAAGGTGGTGCCCCATGGGCAGGAGAAAGAGGCGAAGTAGACATGTGACTCATTGGGCAGGCCACAGTCCACTGGCTGACAGGTAACCACTCGGTCCCAAACACCATTTTCACAGCTCAATTCTACCTTCCTCTTCAGTATAGCGAGAGAGAATAAAGCACAGACATAAACAGTGAGAGATACCTTTATAATTTTTAGGAATTCATCCTTACAAATGTAACAAATTCAGAGGCTTTTACAATGGCAGGTGAATTAGTCATTCTCTTTGCTATTTTGTTACTGTGTTTCAGATTCCTGCTGGAAAAAATGGATCCAACCATGTATTTCTGCATGCACTGCATGGTTTTATCCATTGCCCACTCTAACCAAATTTGTTTGTCATAAGAACAACTTCACTAGCAGAAGTCTTTTTATTAAAAGAAAGAAATAATCCATCTTCTTAATTAAGATATAAACACTTAATGGAAATCTATTAGCCCATTGGTTCCCAAATGTTTTAGCTCTACCACCTCCTACATTAAACCTTCAGCTGTGTACTCATGCCTCACAATCATGTATCCACAAATGCAGACATGATGCATATGTTCTGAATAATACTGAATAAATAAATAATGTTAGCAGAGGTTCTAAGGCCTGTATTTTAGGTGTGGTTCACTCTGCATTGCTAGTCAAAGCAAACGAAAGAGTGATACAAAAAGTTATATCTTTTTAATCTTTAAAAAGACAGCAGTTCAAGAAGTGGTATGTGTGTGTATGTGTGTGAGAGCTGTACAGACATAAAAAAAATGACAGACAATAGACTCAGATGACATACATTATATTAACATTATCCATTTGCATTTAACAGTGTTTAAAATAGTTATACAATCATGTAAACAAAATGCTACATGCAGTGTTGATGAAGGCAGGCTACAAACTAACTCACACATATCATCAAACAAAATCAAATCTGTATAGCAGACAGTTAGCAAAGAGTACACATACATGCCTTAAAGTAAGTTAGAAACATATACCTGCTTCATGCACAAACACACACATCACCACACAATAAATTGATGATCTGAGTCTACTGTAATTAGTTTCTCCTAAACTTTTGCTGCACCAAACACCTTCTTCAATGCAGAACACTATTAGAGCACAGCTCAGTTGTAAAAGTTTAAAATTCACTGTTGCATACACACCATGTGTAAAGCATGCAACATTTTCCAGAAATAAGGCATTAGCAGTGCTCATAGCAGTTTCATTGAAGCTGTCTGTTGAATGGTAGAATCTGTATTGAGGAAGTACTTGTGTAATTATTAGGCCAGCTACTAAAATTTAGAAGACTTAGTATCACAATATATATCATATTAGTCTAACAATATATAACAAAAGTCTAACAAGATATAACAAAATCTAACACATTTATAACTGAATGATATTGCTATATTCTACTGTAATATTTTTTCTCCCACTACTTGGTTCCACTAAATCCATTCCTTGCGATTAGAGGTCTGCAACGGGGCAGGATGCCTGCGGGACCCACGGGAAACTGCGCAAAACATGCGGCACGGGTCTTTTGTGTTTGCGGGAGTGGGACAAAGACGTTGTTCTCTGGACTCCCCCATAGTATACATTTTCTTAGAATACCTTCTACAGTTGGTTTGTATGTGGGGAACAACATATGTAGTAGGCGACTGAACTTACGGATGTTTGCGTTTCGCTGGAATCTCTGGGACGCCAGGCAGCAGAATGGAAGTGCAATGAGCGCAATTAGCTCTGACTGAGGTTGGAATAAACACAGAGCCATGCCACAAATTTCAGTGTTTCCCTATATTTATCTCATTTTAACTGTGAAGTATTTTTTGAGCTGCTTAGATATTTTTATTTCAGCAGAGTTAGAAATGTTGTTGAGTCGGAGTCGTGCCCACATAATATAGCCGATGTTTCATGAATTCCTGTATGGCAACAAATACATATGGTAACATATTTAACATAAGATTTTATAGCACTTAAAATGTGTCTGGTATTTTTGGCCCAACCTTTACTCCACCAGCCTTGCTTGCGGGAGCGGGACAAAAACTTGCGGGAGCGAGATGAAAAATCAGTCCCGCGCAGACCTCTACTTGCGATCTACTGTTCCAGAAAGTTTATCTAACATACGTGATCAAGATCATCAGGAGTATCTGGCAAGCAAGCTCAGACACCCCTGAAACAGCTATGTACTCACCTGTAGAGAACGAAATCCTGAACCATTGAGCACACTAAGTGCGTATCCATGGAGGCAGGCTATGGAGCAGCGTATAGGGTGTAGGCTGGGAGTACAGTTGACTGAAGCGTGGTCTACCTTTACAGCACTGCAAAAGTCTGTGCTACACCTACATGCACACCTGATACACAGACATTGTTTAAGCTGGTTAGTGTTCACTTACAAGCAACAGTTTCCAGAGAAGTACTTCTTTTTTCAGAGCGAAGTAAAACAAATGTTGGGATCATTGGAACAGGGACTGGAAGCCATGTTAGAGACACTTTATTCATCTTGTTTAAGTAATAAGTGGAGCTTTTCACAGAATGTCTAACATGAGTGTAGACCTGTATTTACATTAAAAAAAACTTGTTTATGGTAATGTTGACCTGTTCACTTTGAACAAGAAAAAATGTAGGCTAAATAGGATTTTTCACTTAAAACACCATTAGCATTGAAAGTTAGTTCAAGACTAAGTTTATCTGAAGCTACCACTCAGATGTGGGTGCTCTGTGAGTGTGTGTGTGTTTGTGTTTGTGTGTGTGTGAAGGCATGGGAGAGCCCAGCCTCAGCGCACCCAGTCAGGGCGAAGGAGCTGAAATGGCAGGACGTACGTAGGGCGACCCCCAGCACTGCTACATGAGCTGTAGAAAAGTTGAGCAGCACAGCAGCTGTTTGAAAAAACGGCAGGCTCAGGTTGTGAGTAACATTCACCACCAAGGGGTTACGCTTGCATGAGAGCTCGTAGATACCTGCAAACAGATGCATACACAAGACTACAAAATAAAGACAACTAAGTTCACACATTAACCAAAATCAGACATTTAAATAATTCATTGAGAGTCATTACTAAAATATTCTATTATTCAATAAAATACTTATTTTAAATTAAAATGCTGTACCTGTTTAAATATTGTACAATTTGAAACATGAATGTAACATCTTTGGTACATCTTTAACAAAGTTTAGATGTACCAAAGTCATTTTGTTCTGTATAGTCTCTACCGAGTGTGTGGTATTTGCCACTGGTGTCACAGAGTTGTACAGACACTGTTTTCTTGCAGTGGTCTGCATGCAGTCCTCCATCATAGGCCAAGTAGATCAGCACAGATGCTGCTACTCCAGGCCTCTCAAATCCAACCTTACCAAAACAAATAATACGATAAGACACACTACCAATACCATAAGGTCCCTTAAGCTCTCTGTTTTCTCTAACTCTTCCAAATCCTCTTTCAAGTCAATTACATACCCTTATCCACACAGGCTGGCTGTGTCCATAGTAGTTGCTGAGATGTGACTGAGCAGTGCAGGGAATCCATGCACCTCGTCTCAGGGCATCATTTATCTCTACATACTGAGACCTGCACATCTATCCAAAAAAAAAAAAAAAACAAAACAAAACCAGGAGCTCACAAGATTTGTAACCATTTTTGGTAAAATAGTTATCAAATTAGTACATGCTAGCTGTCTAAAAATTTTATATATTTTTTTGAAAGAATCTTTGCCAAGACTATGCAGGCATATCACATGTAGACATTGTTAGATATTGGTTCCCAGTAGTTCCTGACCCCAGTCCTCAGTATATCTCTTTCCTGTTTCCCTAGTCTAATATATCTGATTTAGCAAGTTTTTTTATTTCATACCCCACTACTGAATAAAAGAGGATATGAGCAGGTGCTAAAATGCTAAAATGACAGGAGCCACGACAAAGTGTATAACAGAAGTTATATTGTGGGGGTTACAGTGAATAACTATTGGTAACAGTGAATAGTACGCTGTTGTATAGCACCTGACTGAGATCAGGCATCCCTGTGGCAGCCAGTGCAGGACAGCGCTGGTCCTGATGAGAAGCAGAGGCACTGAAAGCCCACTGGTCAAAGAAACCCTCTGGGGTGAATAAGCCACAGTCCAGAATGCTAGAAGCCTTCTCAAACTCTTCACACACTCCATCACCTTCATAAATGTAGCAATTGCTGGGCTGACCTGATAAAGAAAATAAGCCAGTTAACTCCAAACCAGTTTGCCTTGCCAAATGCTAATTTGGTTTTCACAGTTGCGTTATAGCCACAGCCATTTACTCTCAATAAAAGCTTCTGAAATAAGACAACAGGTCAAATAAACTGTCAAGCTTTTGAAAAAAAGATTAGGAGTGACAAAACAAGGTAAGAACACAGTGGCTCATTTGCATTAATAAGTAAGGTGTGTGACAGCAGGCCCAGAGGTGTATTCCATGGCAGCGAGCACAAGTAAATGATATCACAGCACCATTCAAGCTTGCTGGTATTTAGCAGTTTCAAAGTATGAGAACAATGAGTCACTGATGATTTGAAAGGGCATAACTCATTGCAGGCAGGGTGTCTTAATGGATTTCAGTGCCTAATGAAAAATATTCCAGCAACAAAGGCCCCACAGCATATGTGGCTTTGGGGTGAGGGTTGAGGGGTGGTGACATTTGTAGGGCAATTCTTTGTATTATATATTTTCATCCTCACTTAAAATAATTGAGGAGATACTGTGGAGATGCCATGATGGAGAAACTGGATCCTACCAAGCTGTTTCTGATGACCTGCACAGAGATTACAAGTCTACTTACAAACCCTCTAAATATGCTGGCAAATTTAACGGAATTTTAGGATTTTAGTCTTGCTTGGATATACATTTCTTCTTACTTTTTTCTTTCCTCTGCTGTCCATGTTTCTCGTTCAAAGCAAATGTAGTGTTTTCAGTCATGTGAACAATACAAGCTGTCTCAGTGGACTCTCCTTTCCCTACTGATTAAAAAAATACTTTCAAATTCTTTATACTCACTAACTTGTAATTTCTGCACTGGGCAGAATTAACAAACTACTCTGCTCAAAAAATAAAGAGAACACAAAAATAAGACATCCTATATCTGAATGAATTAAATACTAAATATGTATTAAATACTTTGTTTCTTACATAGTTGAATGTGCTTACAACAAAATCACACAAAAATGATCAATGGAAATCAAATTTATAAACCCACGGAGGTCTGGATTTGGGGTCACACTCAAAATTAAAGTGGAAAAACACACTATAGGCTGATCCAACTTCGTTATAATTTCCTTAAAACAAGTCAAAATAAGGCCCTACAATGCCTGGGTATGCTACTGATGCGGTGGCGGATGGTCTCCTGAGGCATCTCCTCCCAGACCTGGACTAAGGCAACCCTCAACTACTGGACAGTCTATGGTGCAATCTGGCATTGGTGGATGGAGCGAGACACAATGTTTCAGATGTGCTCGTTTGGATTCAGGTCTGGGGAACATGCAGGCCAGTCCATAGCACCAATGCCATTGTCTTGGGAACAGCTGACACACTCCAGCCATATGAGGTCTAGCATTGTCTTGCATTAGGAAGAACCCAGGGCTAACAGCCCCAGCATATGGTTTCACAAGGGGTCTGAGGATCTCATGTCAGTATCTAATGGCAGTCAGGCGACCGCTAGTGAGCACATGGAGGGCTGTGCAGCCCCCCAAATAAATGCCATCCCACACCATTACTGACCCACTGCCAAA
Organism: Rhabdalestes septentrionalis; assembly: GCA_037832545.1. Classification (NCBI taxonomy): domain Eukaryota; kingdom Metazoa; phylum Chordata; class Actinopteri; order Characiformes; family Alestidae; genus Rhabdalestes; species Rhabdalestes septentrionalis. The sequence goes on along the minus strand of JBBMFX010580766.1, from coordinate 1,353 downwards.
ACGGTCATGCTGGAAGATGTTGCAGGCAGCAGAAGATCCTCCATGGCATCTCCCGACTCTGTCACACCTGTCAAATATGCTCAGTGTGAATCTGTGAAGAGGACAACGCGTCACTGGCAAATTTGCCAATCATACCACCCTCATGGAGTCTATTTCTGACCATTTGAGCAGATACACACACATTTGTGGCACACTGGAGGTTATTTGCAGGCTCTGGCAGTGCTCCTCCTGTTCCTCCATGCACAACGTTAGTGGTCCTGCTGCTGGGTTGTTGCCCTCCTGTGGCCTCCTCCACGTATCCTGATGTACTGGCCTGTCTCCTGGTAGCGCCTCCATGCTCTGGACTCTATGCTGTCAGACACAGCAAACCTTCTTGCCACAGCTCACATTGATGTGCCACCATGGATGAGTTGCACTACCTGAGCCACTTGTGTGTGTTGTAGAATCCATCTCATGCTAACACTAGAGTGAAATCATCGCCAGCATTCAAAAATGACCAAAATACCAGCCAGAAAGCATAGGAACGGAGAAGAAGTCTGTGGTCACCACCTGCAGAACCACTCCTTTATTGGGGATGTCTTGCTAATTCCCTATAATTTCCACTTGTTGTCTATTTCATTTGCACAAAAGCATGTGAAATTGATTGTCAACCACTGTTGCTTCCTAAGTGTAGAGTTTGATTTCACAAAAGTGTTACTGACTTGGAGTTACATTGTGTTGTTTAAGCATTCCTTGTATTTTTTTGAGCAGTGTACATTCACAGGATAATTTCAAACTAGGTGCTGCAATACAAAACAACTGCATACTGTAAAATACCTATCAATTCTACAGACACATGTCATATACTAAACTATCTGCACAACAAAATATCAATACTAATTTGGTGCAAAAGAGTGATGATTAAATACTAAAGACAAAGACAGCCCAAAACATATAGGGTCAGTTTCTCAGACAGGGATTAAGGCTAGTCCATGGTGCTGTGAATGGAGATTTTCCATTGAAAAGAAAAGAAAAGGGTACTTCAAGACTAAACCTAATCCCTGTCGGAGAAACTGATCCATAAACAGTTGCTTTAATCCAGGGGTCTCCAACACGTCGTTCACGAGCTACCAGTAGCTTGCAACCCCTCTCCAAGTAGCTCGCCGAAGGGTTAACGAACCTACATACATTTGAAAAAGTAATCAGTCAAATTTTATTAGGGGCGTTCACATATCGCGCCTAAAACGTGTGGGAAACGCGAGGCATGTCGCATTCTCCTTCTTTCCACAAGCGCTCAGGCGCTTGCGCTCCGGAAGTGTCTGTCATTGCTAAGCAACCATCAGCCGCGCTCTCCATTAATTTCAGCAATGGATT
>JBBMFX010580725.1:0-14061 GCA_037832545.1 Rhabdalestes septentrionalis | reverse complement strand
TACAGGGTCAGGCTGAGGCTGAGGCTGATACCCAGGTACAGGGTCAGGCTGAGGCTGATACCCAGGTACAGGGTCAGACTGAGGCTGATACCCAGGTACAGGGTCAGGAAGAGGCTGAGGCTGATACCCACCTGGGTCAGGTAGAAGCAGATCAGGAAGAACACAGCAGCCAGGGCAATGTGAAAGCTGGTGAATCTACAGCTCAGTCCGTCATCTCCAGAGCAGTGGGGGCAGCTAAAACCTGGCTAAACGGTGTGACTGGGAGAGATATTGATCTCCGAGGAGGAATGGTCATTGTACATGCGTTTCAGCTTCTGTGGTGAAATTCCCGAACATCATAGCTACAGGTGGAGAGCTCTTGCACAGCCCTCCTGTTAAAGAGACTGAAGAGGACTCATAAAACAGGACAAAGGAGGAGCAGGAGATAATCAAACGATTGAAGAAGAAGAACTGGATGAAATGAAGGAAGGAACCAGACAGGGAGATCACAGCTATGGCTGGAGAGCTCCTGGATGGATCTCATTTCATAAATAAACTGTAAAATTGATGAATTTAGTGTTGTGGATTTCCCCTGATTCCCCATTTATTGAATTATTCCATCACAGACTCCACAAATCCCCCAGAACACACCTGTTGCAGGTACACAAATAACAAAAAAAACACACAACACAAGAAACACACCTGCTGCAGGTACACAAATCACACTCCCGTTAAAACATTGTGGTGATTTTTCTATTTATTTTATATCCTTAAACCATGAAGAGTGAGAGGGAGGAACAGAAGACTTCTACCGCAGCAAAATCAACTGTCTAGCTAGTAGGGTAACACATCCCACAAAATCTGCTTTATATTTTGGTAATAGATTAGGGGACAAAACCCCAAATAATGCTGTGAGGGCTGCTGGCTCAAGTTGAACCACAACCCAGACGGACATTGAACTAAATACCTGCAGCCAGTAGGCATGTAAAGTAGGGCATGACCAGAACATATGAAAATGTGTAGCTGGAGCTTGGTGACACCTCTCACAAGTAAGTTCAACACCATTATATATCTTGGAAAGCTTGACTTTAGTGAAGTGCCTATGGTGTAGACTTTTACACTGAATCAACCTAAGTTTAGCACTGATCGACAAGAATGAACTTGACCCAGAATGGCGTCCCACCTCTCCTCAGAAATGACCTCCTCCAAGTCTCCTTCCCAAGCAAATAAGATTGTACAAACGGGAAATCAGCCCTTATATGGAAAAATGGGGTAAGGAAAGGGTCTACGGGTGAGGCATCCGGGAGACCTGGAAATTACAGACAAAAATTCGGACCTACAATTATCTAAAAGAAATGTGTACTTGGCCACCAGAACTTTAGTGAAAGCTGCTAACATGATGCAAAAGTGTTAATAATAAATAAATCACTACATTTCTTAATGCCGAAATTGGAACACAGAGAGAATGCGCCATCATTCAAAGAGGGATTAAAAAACTGATTGGCTGATATTGGAGCTGAAAAGGAAAATGCTTGCAGACCAAAGTGGCGCTGAAATCGACTCAAAATTTCTTCTTAACTAATATATTGTTACAATAAGGGGAGAATGCAAAAGAATGGGGAGTATGAGTGAAAGCTGTCAATGAAGCCGGTTTGAGAAAGTGACTCCATAAAGGAGGGTCTGGTATTACTTCTAAATGATTCCACAGATTAAATATTCTTATATTGGCTGCCCAATAGTAAAACCTAAAAGTTCTCTCCTGAGTCAAGGGACTTTCTTGTTCCAAATAAACTCCGAGATTGAACAGTCCAGTTTTGAAAAAAAAAAAAAACTGTTAAAGGAAGAAATATTGGTATGCACTGAAAAGGTAAGACAATTTGGGAAGGACAGTCATTTAGACTGCATTAACCCGGGCTACCAGGGACAAGGGCAGTAACAACCGTCAGTAACGGGGCAAATGGTACTTGAACAATTCTGTAAATTTGGCTCTTACCTGAATACCGAGGTATGTAAAAACCAACAATTTTAAAATGGAAAATCCAGAGAGGTATTAAGAGCAGCATTGTTCAAGGGGAGAAACTTGCTCTTGTCCAAATTTACCTTATAGCCCAGGGCTGAGCAATTAATTTCTACAGGGGGCCGCATGAAAAATCTGAACTGTGTTGGAGGGCCGATCCGACGATAACTTAATTCTGCTCAGTATTAATTTTCTCCTTGTAAAAAACAGTAAATTTTGTATTTTGATAAGCTGCTACTGATAATCAGAAGTATAAGAATATCCAGCAAATATTTATGTAAATGTATTAATTGTGGAGTAGGTCAAAGAGGAAAATAATCCTATTAAAGTTTTTTTAGATTTAAATTCAGATTTTGTTCAGTTTATTAAAAAACTGAACTGTGTCAATCACAAGCATAAAAAGAAAAAACAACAGCCAGTAATAAAAATATTAAATCCATTAATTGATTTAAAGGTCAAATGCAAAACAATATAAGGGTGCTTATTTGCCACGTTATGCTGAAATATGTTTCTACAGGTGATAATGATCAAAGAGTTGTTTAGGAGCCGAGCCAAAAGAGCTGGCTCTCTGAAAAGAACGGACCTTTTCGTCACTGTAAGCGGTACGGCCATCCGCACTGTTGTATTCACAATGCAAATGCATAACTAATTTGAGTAAATTATACAGTTCGCTCGGTCTCGCCCAGACCCGCCCCCGAGACACGGATGAGACAGTGAACTTAGGCCGGATTAAAAAGACCAACGGGCTGAACGTGGCCCACGGGCCGTAGTTTGCCCACCCCTGTTATGGCCAGAGATGCAACCAAATGACTTGAGAATATCAAGCACATCTGGAACTGAAACAGAAAGATGAAACATGTAGAGTAGCAAATCATCTGCCTAAAGAGAGACCATGTCCAAGGTCCATTTCTCACCTGACACATTATACGAGGGTCAGACCGTAGAGCAGCAGCAAGTGGCTCAATAGCAATAGCAAATAAAAGAGGACTTAACGGGGAACCCTGATGAGTGGGACGAAACAGAGTGAAATACTGAATGAGGATTATTTGTTCTAACTGAGACGAAACCCCGGATGTTGCCATGAGATGACGAAACCAAGACCCCGGATATCTGTGGCAGGTCCAAAATCTTTCCAACCGAGTCTCAGGAGCTTTAGGAAGGACAATGTTAACTGACAAAATGAACACACATATAGAAAATATACTGTAGTTCAGAACATGAGTCCTTAACCAGGACATTGATGAGTTAAACCATAGAAATGATCCAGTGTGTTTCATCGAACAGCTCTTAACCACCTTTGCCATCTGTTTTCTCTTTGATATTTCCGATGTGGAGGGTCTGTCCAGGTGTGGAGGGCTGTGTGGTCCTCTAGGTAGCTCATTAGCTACTGTCGGGGCTCACAAGATAACTTCCTGGGGTGTAGACTCGAATAAGCAACAGAGTCCTTTTTGCTCAAATTGAATCATGAGAAAGATTTATTTTGGGATCATCTGCAGATGGGGGCAGGATAAAGAACACAGAGACCAGACAAGTCTGCCTCCCGTCCTGACCTGTTCCAACTTCTTCATGCAGAACATATATTTTATAGCCCCCTGTCCTACATTATCTCTAAGACGACCCCTCAGGAGGTGTAAAAAGTCCATTGGACCAAAGTTATTGTCACTCATGCAGAGCAAGACGTCACCTCAGTCTCCATAGTAACCCAAAATGTCCTGTTTACAAGAGAGTTGGCCTTCAGATTTTGTGAGGACAGGGAGTTAACAGATAAACATTAGAACATATTTTGTCTAAGACATTATCATATCAACACAGAGACACGACCCTGTAGAGACTGGAGCCTCAAAAACTCAGGATATAAAATAATAAAAATGGATACAGAATAAAACACTCATTCAAAAGAAGTGAATCACATAAAAAATAAATGCTGATTTTTCCACGACACTACGTAGCAGCTATTTGTTACATTCTCACACTACACTCTCCACTATTCACCTACAGACCCAGGAGGATGCACAGTAACTAATTTCAAATCAAACTACTGGCCAAGAAAGCCAAACCCATCAAAATAATGTCTGTAGAGATTTTTGCCTTCCATGACACTGATTTGCCCAAGAAGAGTATGTCAAAATGACTGGACCTGTTACTGAAGGTGTTTCAACTCTATCTAAGAGGCCTCATCAGCCCAAATGAGCAACATGAACATTTACTGGCACTAAACCACCATGGCTAATTAAATCTGAACTGTAGGTGTAGGGCATGACAAAGGTGAACAATCCCTGCACTCCATCTCCATGCATGATGGAAATGATTCATGAAAAAAAACATGATGTTTTCCTAAAGTTGGAAACACTGTTTTATCACAAACATTAAAACCATTAAAGCACACTTTTACATTTGAGTCTCCTTTCATTTGTTTAGCACTGGTTTCAGTAACAGGTGTGATGGCTAAATATTAACAGTGCAAAATTCTCAGTGGAAGTGTCTAGTAATGGTTTTGTATCTGAGTAACATGTTTTTTTACAATGTGTATAATGTCATTTTTATTGGTCTGAATGAACAGATGCAGAACAATATTTGTAAGGAACATGAGATTTGCCATTAGGCTTGAGTATAGAATACGCTGTTTCAGTTTGTTTATTAAAGGGCAAGACCCACATGTATGGAAAGCTGCTTTGGGACAATAGTAGTTGTTAAAAGTGATATTTGAACAAAATTGATCTCAGCTGAATTACATTTAGCATTAACGCTTTGCTGTATGCAGTATGTGACAGGATCACTGAGTGACACTGGTTTCCAAAACACCAGAGCTCTACCACCAGCCAGCTGGATTACATCCAGTCTAGATGGACATTCCTAGCGCAACATCAAATAGAAGATACAATGAGAATAACATTCTGATAATATGATAAAGGACATCCATGAAGCGGAATTACTGCAATGATCGTATTTTTTTCCTGAAAGTGAACATAACTGAATGTGCTTATTTGCTCATTTGAAACCTAATTTGTTCAGATGATCTAAATCTGTGTCCTCTCCAATATGGCGCTAAAAAGTGTTATTTAGTCTCTTTCAGAATAAGATTTTGACCTTCGAGTGTTTGTCAACTTTTAGTTTAGGCGCTTCTACACCAATTAATTTGGCTCCTTATGCGCAGCTTCCGATTCGTCTGGCTTCTTATTCGCCACGTCATGTTGAGGAGTGTTCACGGGGGAGTAAGCTGTGCAGCATAGTCCCCACGTCTTGTAAATGTATTTAAAAGTTTTAACCATGAAGTACTGCGTGTGGTTGTCTATATTTCATTGTTTAACTCATTCTTATAAAACTTTTAAGATTGAACACATTCATGAAATGTTTAATTCCCAGGACACAGCAGGTATTCCACTATACTGTGGACATTCATCCGAATAAGAATCCAGGAATCTCAGATCATTCTTGAGGTTTAAACCCCTTTGGGACAGGCAAATAATATCAACTTCCCACTATACAGGAATCCAAATATGAGGAATTCTTCTGGCCCAAACTGATTTAAATTTGTAATATCAAATGGACCTTGTAATATCAAATGGAAAAATGGTGCAATAACTGATGTGAATAAGAAGCCAGGTCTCCATTTTGGAGGTCTAAACTAAAGTTAGATTATCTGCCAGTACCCGGCCCGAGCCCGGCCCAATATTTCCTGCCACAATCCCGGGTATGATCCATCATTTGAGTTGCTCAGAGCTCAGAGTGTCAGTGTACGAACGCACCCACAGTTGAGAACGTGTGTTATATAAGACATAAGATGGACTTCAGTTCGGACCTTTTATTTGGACAAAATTGAATTACTGGGCCTCAGTGACTTTTAATTGTATACCCCTGAACTAGGGCTTTGCATAACTTCCAGTATGAAGGGAAGAGACAGGCCTTGGAATATTCTGCTCTTTCAGTCAGTTTATTTGATTATTTTTCATGCTATGAAAAACTTTCCTGTCTACCGGGAACAGGGAATGTTATTACTGGACAATCTAAACAAACAAAAAAAGGACATGCCACTGCAGAGGACATCTGGCTTAAAAAAGTAACTAATCTCATTATGAGTTGAATTATTGAAAAAAAACCTGGGCCTATCCTCCTCAAAAAAAGAAATAATTAAATTATTATTATATAGCACATTTGCTCTTTAATAAGGTGCATACACTAATACTGTAAAAACAAAAAAAATGTACAATTCAGTTTGCTCCTCTAATCCCTGAGTAAATCACATTTGGTCTGTGTGTCTAATGGAGTTTCTTTAGCCCTCCATTCTGTAAGCCTTTAGCCACTCAAATTTTTATCACTCAACAGACTTTTTGACTTATGATAACATTTGTTGATTTTATGTTATTTAGCTTAAATCTCTAGAATTCCTGCAGTATCAAGGAGGACCAGTTTAATCATAATTGTCTCATTAATTAATTGGCACTCTCAGGAAACCCAGCCTTTTCTCTCCTCTAAAACAACTGAAATTAATGTAAAAAATAAATAAATTGAGACAAAACAACAAAACAATTAATTAGTACAAGTATACAAGACCCGAATCAGACTATCAATTCCCTCTTACAAATTATTTATTTTCCAATCGATTGTTACTATATAATTAGAAAATTAGGTACAATAACGGTGTCAATAAACTATGGTGCCAAATCAATAACAAAATAATTAACATCAGTCATTTTTTAAATCTATTTACACATTTTGCCCATCTGTAGTTGTACAGTATACGTGTGTATGTGTGTGTTGCATTTTTCAGGTTGGACAGATTAAAGAACCTCAGATTTAGGTTCAAATGCTGACTTGGACTCAGAGCTCAATTCAATTGAACATCAATGTTTTGTTATGTGACAGTCTTCTGCTTCTTATGTCATTTAATTCGAATATTAATAATTATATTTAGAGGAAGATTATGTCCATTATTATGCATCAATTTTGAGCAAATAAAGCAAATGTAATTAACTGTGATTAACTAGACAAACAAATGTAAACAACTGCTTAGTTCTAGTGGTGACTGACATCCTAACAATGTCCTCTGCTGTTTCTATACTGAATGCCAGGCATGCCTGAACTTTCACCCGTTTACTGTGTGCAAAGGACAGTTAAAGAGCACAAAGAATGAAAGACGCAAAAAAGCGTGTGAGGGTGACGTTCCGACACGCTCTGATTGTGAAAGAATGAGAGAGAATGAATCAGTAAGAAAATTAACAGGAGGAAACGGGATGAAATGAACTACAAGCCAGTTCCAGGCATTTGAGAATCAGTAAACAATGAAAAAACTCCAGACTCCATTCCCGAAAGTCTTTCATCTCTGTCCAGACAGTGTGACTGAGACAGACAGAGTCTGCGTTTAGTTTACATTGGGGGCCACAAAAAAAGAAACCAGAACACAGAGTCATCTCACAAACAGTATCATCGATGTTGAGTCAAAAGATGGCTTACACCATTTTGCCACCGTTAGTTCACATAATTAACCCTTTACACACAGTCACGCCTCCACGGTTCACTTGCACTTCATTCCATAATTGCATTACACTCCACTATCTCATAGTTTAAATCACTTTCATACCACATACGTCATTTGTACTCAAAGGTATGCCTTGATTCATGCAAATTGTGCTTTTCTGTGGGATGGGACCACACCGGCTAACCTTAACTACCGGTGCACATCAACAAGCTTTGGGGATCCATGAACCTGTCACTGAATCCCTGGTTGTCTTTTCTTTTACCACTTTTGGTCGGTACTGAACACTGCATATCATTGTGCTGTTCTGAGATCTGATGTCTGACTCTGTCTTAAAAACTCACTCAGATACTTCTACTCACACATTTTTCCTGTTTCAAAAACTCAACTTTAAGAACTGACTGTTCACTTGCTGCCTAATATAACCCACCCCTAAACAGGGGCCACTGTGTACTGAGCTGTAGTGATGGGAAGTTCGGCTCTTTTCAGAGAGCCGGCTCTTGTGGCTCGGCTCCCTAAGAAGAGCCGGTGTAATGGGTATGAAAACGTGTGTGAAAAGAAAGAGAGAAAACCTTATAGTTAAGATGCATTCTAATGTGTTTACTTTATGTCTGAAAGGAGATACTGTGAAATGATATTTAAAAATATTTCTTTATTTCTCCGGGTTCATTATTGTCAGTTGTTATTTGCTCTGAGGTCTCTGTAATGGATTATTTCAGCAGAGTAACCTGTTCTGATTGATTGCTCTTATCTTCCGGGACCCGCCTGTAGGGGGCGCGTGTTGCTAACGGCTCGTTCATTACAGTCTGAACCTGAAGCCAACAACACCGTCTCTCCTTTCAATTCTTTCTATTTCCCCTTACAGGTGTGGAAAACTGTTATAAATATTGTTCAAATGTGTACAGATACTGTTTATGTGAAAAGGGAAAGCTCACTGACTATGTTTAGAGAAACGTTAATATGTGAATTGAGTCAGTTAAACTTAGACCCGTTGTCTTAGCATAGCATGCTTGCTAGCGCGAGCCACATGGAGAGAGAATGATATGCACGTGGCAGGCTCCACTCAGTAAGAAAGCCAGTGTCGTATATGTGTTTATTTTGGAGTATGTGGAGAAGATAACGATGTGAATGTGTTTTAGTTTAAAGTATTTAGTGTCTGTTAAAAGTGCCTCTGTTGAAAAGACAGTGAGAGCTTCGTTTTGTGTATTGTCGAAATGTAATATATTTTCTTTTGTTATGTAATATTGAAATATGTTCATTACAGTCTGAAGCCAGCGACACCGTATCTCGCTTCAATTCTTTCTATTTCCTCTTACAGGGGCGTAACACCGGCTCTTCCGGCTCCCAAACGGCTCTTATTTTATTATCACCTGTAGCCTCATATTTAGCCTAACCTGGCAAATTTGAATGCTTTGTTTGTTGATTTATACCCTTTTGCATTTATTGTTTTATGAGAAGCTATATAATTGCCTAATTTTGTATATTTGTTCTGTTACAAAAGCAGGCATTCTTACTTTCTTACTTTTGTTTAATATTTTAATCAAACGATTAACTGCAAACAAATCCACAGAACAACACTGCAAACAAATAGAACAGAAACACAACCAAACTCAATAAACAACAAGTATGTCCTCAGTGCAAGTTAACATTCAGAAAAATTAAATGGGGAGCCGGCTACTTAAAATGTTAACGAGCTGTTTATCTTTGATTTGACATCAAATACATTCATTTAGCTTAATTATAGTAGCATACTCGTTTAAATTGGCTGTGATTTAACAGGTTTGGACTGTTTTAGAACAAGATAAATTCCTATCAAGGACAAGGTGTCAACGAAATTGGAATTCCCCGCATTTAGCAAAATCCTTACATTTTCTTAAATGGGAATAAAATGTACACAAAGTTAGGAACAATAAATTACACCACGATGCCTTACACTTCAACCAAACACGTCCTTTTAATCTCAGTACTCCTTTTAACGCAGCACATTAGCTTGATATATTAGTCCTCATACTACGGTCGTGTTGAGCGTGGACACAACTGCGGGAGACAGTGTATTAGAATTGAGCTTCATAGAGTTCCAAATGAAACAAGCTTCAAAATGGACAAAGGCAGGGACCGACCCTGGAGGACATTTTGCGTCAGGGAGGGCTAAAGTTTCAAGAGAAAGGGGGGGGGTACTTTGCTGCTCATCCAAGACACTAGATCCATTTAGGCTCACTTGCTAAATATAGGCTAAATTCTTGGCAGGAACTTAATGTGTTAAATACTTTGGTGCACTGAAAACTCGCTTGTTTAAGGTAAAATTGGGTGTGCAGAACTAGTGTCATTTGTTAGGACCAAAACGTGATTTACTGTTACATCAACATGTGAACTTAAATCCACACCTGTGTTAATTATTACTTGTGATCAACTCATTATAACTGCAAAAAATGGAATGCATGTTAAATTATTAACTTTATTTAAATAAAATAAAGTATACGATGTTGTATGTTTACCTTCAACAAGTGTGTTTTCAGTAGACCAAAGCATTCAACAAATTCATTTCCTGCCAAGAAGTCACTGTGGATTTAGTAGTGAAAAATGTTTTGGTCCGAACAAGTAAAATGTGATAGTAGTTCTACACATCCTATTTTACTTCGAACAAGGGAGACACAAGTGGGCCGAAGCATTTAACCCATTCCTTTCCTGCCAAGAATTCGCTGTATATATTTCCCCATGTGAATTTGATAGTGGAGAATGTTTTGGCCTAAACAAGTAACATGTGACACTATTTCTACACATGCTATTTTACCTTAAACAAGGGAGTTTTCAGTGGACCAAAGCATTAAAGGCATTTTCCTGCTTGGAAATTGCTATTCATTACTTTATGAGCCAAGTTCCTAGGATTTAAAGTTGCAGAATAGGTCAAGGATTTAGGTGAAAAGAAATCATTGTAAAGATACGTTTACGTTTTATTACTCTAAATGCGTTTCTGAAATATTCCTTATAAAAAGGCAACACAATTCTGAATGTGACTCAGTAAAGTTTGCCCCCTACAGGTGAAATATTAATATTTCAGCCTGGTGAGCTGTATGTGAGGTGGAGCAACAAAAAAAAATCGAATCAGGAGCTGTGAATAAGAAGTGCAAATAACTTCAGCTTCGTAAACTACGGTGACCCTGAAGTGCCATCACACCAACAAAATTGAGAAGCACAAAAACAAAATTAAGAATCACAAACCAAATTGAAAAGCACAAACAAATGGAGAATCCCAAAACGTAATTTAGAAGCACAAAATCAATTTGAGAATCACAAAATAAAATTAAGGATCACAAACACAAATTAAGAATCCAAATTTGTTTGTGATTCTTAATTTATTTTTTGTGATTCTCAATTGATTTTGTGCTTTTTAATTTGATCAAAGACAAAAATGTGTGCAATTCAACAGCAGTTATTTATTCAGAGCCCTGTTTAAACTGGTCAAGGTGAAGGAATGCTCTAGGAATTACCAAACTGTCCAAAGGCAGATTTGCATCAGCCAATTGGCTTCATTTGTAAACATGATCCTGGTCAGTCTTTCTGTTCTTGTACCTAATCGGGGGGTGTAGAATTATTGTCTGTAGTATTTAACCGCAGATACAGATGTAACAGATGCAGATCAGGTTGGAAAGAGCTTGATTTTTCCTTCAAAGTGACACTTTGACCTGTTTACACAATAAAGCCAGAAATCAGTTCAATTATCCAAATGCAAATAAATACAAAAAACATGCAAATACTCACACAACTGGACAAAAATACCAACTGCCAAATTATGTGCACACAAATAAATTTCAGTAACAAGCAATCCACTAAATATATAAACACAAAACACAGAAATGTAGGACCATTCTTTTGTGACAAGTGCTAATAAATAAGATTTAAATTAGGATGCTCACTTTACAGTCTGAGTCAGCAGCTCACTATGGCACTCCAAATAAATTAACAAAAAAAAACTTCAAGCTTTAATAATGAAACAAAAATTCATGTTGATACAAAGCCATCAAGGAAAAAGCCATCAAGTCTGTTCAAATTACCTTAACTTAGAAAAATTCTCACCTGAGAATAAAGACAGTACACCATGTAAGGAACAATTAACATTTATCGATTCAATCAACCATCCATTTACACTGAATTCCAAAAGCCTACCTATCATCCTGTCATTATTTACAGAACACACATTGTTTGCATTATATACAGCAATCTAAAGCTTTGTGCTTTACTGGACTCCTGTTACAAAATCCCAAAACAGACTTGGAAACAAGAGGACAGGTCAAAGGGGTTCTACTGCACTGACAGATTTGCATCACTTGCACATTTACTTCACATTTTTTCAAAGATTATGAATGAAACACATTTGCTCCAAAATATGCGGTCTGTAAAAAAACAGAAGTAGACTCAGAAAAACCAGTCAAGACACATCCGGTGGATGGAGTTTGATTAATTAGTTTGAGCTACGAGTCAAAATGTATCTAAGAAGGAATGGAAGCTTATGTACTTTGTGTAACCTGTATGTCTAAACAGCCACAATCTCATTTTAAACCCATTTGTCAAGTCTGCTTCCTACTGACCAGCAAATTATTCACATTTCCCATCACACCTTAAATAGAGGAGCCGCAATGCTGGAGGTGGAACTACATTTTTGAGGTGCTTCCGAAAATGTTGAATCATATGTTTTGACTACATTTGTAGTAAAGACAGACGGACAATAGAACTGGAGAAATGATGGCTTTAAGGCTCCGAGAGCTAACCCTGTATGAATATGACTCTGGCCTTATATATAATTAATCTCAAATCCAACATGCTTTTTATTGTCCTTCTTTAAATAATATATCAGAACAAATCAAGTTGTCCCATAAAAAAAAGACAAAAAAAATGAATGTGTTCCAACAGTAGTTATTTATTCAGAGGCCTGTTTAAACAGGTCTAGGTGAAGGCATGCTCCAAGAATGACCAAACTGTTCAAAGGCAATGTGCATCAGCCAATTGGCTTCTTTTATAAACATGATCCTGGTCCGTCTTTCTGTTCCTTCACCTAATCGGGAGGTGTAGAATTATTGTCTGTAGTGTTTAACTGCAGATACAGATGTAACAGATGGAGATCAGTTTGGAAAGAGCTGGAATTTTCCTTCAAAGTGACACGTTGACCCAAAAATTGTTCACACGATAAAGCCAGGATTCAGTTCAATTGTCCAAATGCTAATAAATACAAAAACCATGCAAATACTCACACAACTGGACAAAAATACCAACCGCCAAATTATGTGCACACAAAAAAGACGTTCACTCATTTTCAGTAACACGCAACATCAGCAGCTTAGGAGGCAATCCACTAAATATATAAACACAACAAACAGAAATGTAGGACCATTCTTTTGTGACCAGTGTCAATAAATAAGATTTAAATTAGGATGCTCACTTCACAGTCTGAGTTAGCAGCTCACTATGGCACTCCAAATAATTTAAGAAAAAAATAAACTTATTCAAGCTTGTCATATAAGTGTTGTTCTCACCAGTCTCACATGTTATGCGTCTGTGCTGTCTGAGAAATTCTCAGGTAGACTCAATGAAAAGCGACTTGTTGAGGATTGTTCACATCCTGGAGTGTTTTTTTGTTTTTTAGAAGAACTGCTCATTTTAATTCTTTTCTACATGTGATTGTAGCTGCTTCCCAAAAACTCCTGCAATCTGGCCATTACTCTTGGAATGTTGGTGTAAGTCATTTCGGTCACATACCAAAATAAAGCAGCCAAGTAAGGACCACTTAACGACCTTAAAAGTAAACCAGACGCTTTCTTTTAATCTCAATACTCATTTAATGCTATTGTATGTTAACCTGACATATTACCTCCTTTTTACTTGGTTTTACTGAGTCAAGTAAAAGTAGCACCAGTAAGGATCTTTTAAGGATTTTTAGTGCAAGGTAATCATTTTCTCACTCTGAACATACTTTAAATAAGTTAATTTGCATGGTTTTAATTTTGAGGCAATACAAATCTATTTTTATGTATTAATTTTAGAGTATGCTGCTAATTCAAATGTTCTACTTTGCAGACAGAAAATTGGTGTATGCATCTTTTTGTTGTAAATTAATTTTGGAGAGAAAAAAATCCCATTCTTGGCTGAAATAGTCGTCATTCCACTGCCGTCCACCAGGGGGAACACAGAACACACGTGTGTCTGAAGTGGATGAGAAGTGGATGCTGCAGAAAGAACAATAGTGCAAACGTAAAAGAACAATGTTCTTCATTCTGCTGATCCAATCCGATGGAGGAAAGGTCAATGAAAGGCACGAACAGTAATGATGGTGCTCTCAGCAGGTGTTGTTACCTCACACTGACCTCCAGGGACCAGAACAGAGGACAGGCATGGCAGTCTCTTCTGGATGCATGTTTGATTTGTTTTTATTAAACTCTACTTCCTGAGTCTGAAGACTCTGAAGTATCAGAGTCCTGTTCACTGCTGTCCCTGTAGAGAACGGAAAGAGCACTGGTTAGTAATTCTTCCCAAGTACATTAGCTTGAGCAAGCTTGTGTGTGAGTGTGTGTGTGTGTGTGTATGTGTTTGTGTGAGTGTG
>JBBMFX010580716.1:0-10000 GCA_037832545.1 Rhabdalestes septentrionalis | reverse complement strand
TTTTTTCCAGAGACTGTGTAGCCATACTCAGAAATCTTGGTTTGGGTGTAAATGTTATTGAATTGCAGACCAGGGCCGCACAGCCTGAAAAAAATGACTGTGTGTGAGTGCAAAAGCACAACACCACTCTGTATCACACTGTTCAGTGAGCAGGGGTGGGTGTTCATGTACATCTTCTCTGCAGACTTGTTCTGAATTACTCCCACAGAACCCAACACGCACACACACACACACACACGTGAACACACGCAGTCTGACTTCCCCCTTAGCCTCGTCTGATTGCTCCTGAGCATGGCCTGATTTCACGAGGGCAGACTGGCTGAATTATGTAAGCCCTTTTCTCTCAGCAGTGCCTCTTGATGATGACTGCATTGGCCTAGATCTCAGCCTTCCTATAAATCCCACCTTCTCTGAACAGATGATGGTGCATTTACAGTTGTATGCCCAACTGTATATTGAATACGTTCATTTAATTACAGCTTTCGTTGAATTTTCACAATGGAAACAACGGGATTAACTTAAACATTTTTAATTATAGAGCATGATTTATATTTATTTGCTGAAAACATTTTACAAAATTAATTCTGCACAAATGTTAGGTTTTTGAGTTTTTTGAGATATTATCTGATATGCAGTTTTCATAATAAACATTAAATAAGACCTATGATTTGCTAAGCCAACATTCATTCATATAAGTTGTTTAATGCCACTTGTTAGACGGTATTGATGTTTCTATTGTTTCAATGACAGCAGCAAAAATAATTAAAGTAAATGAGAATTGCATACATAATATAATAGCACTAATTAATGTATTCAAGGTATTTGAATATTTGCCTCCTGCAATATGTACATTCTAATTGTTAGACAGCATCCAGAAGGTGTGCCATATGGTGTGTTTAATATTTCTGCATTAGGCTTTTTAGAGAATCAAGTCAAGTCATCTTTGTTAATTTGCTTTCATGGGAAGTCTCTTTGTCATGTCAGAGCCTTCATGTCTATCAATACCGGCCTCCTTCTCTGGAGCCAAACATGCTCCAATTTGTCTGATACCTGTAATAGAATGAGAGGTCCCAATCTAGCCTGGTCTCTAAGAAGCCCTTTCATTCAGTGTCTTGTCAAGTCGGGTCGTGACCCACAATCTGGGATGTGACTTGAGAGCTGAAGCACATTGCATCATCTTTTTAAATTTTTTTTTAAAAGATCATAAGATAAGTAAAAACTAAGCTCTACTGTTCAACATGGGTGTGAAATATGGCAAAACATTATTGTAATTGTGAAAAATTATTATATAAAGCCCTTATATTATGGCTTAGTAGCTTTGACACAGAAGTCTGCATCGCATAAAAATATTTTACTTTATCTTTTTGTATTCTTATTTTCCTTCACTGTAGTTTTTCATTGCTTTTATTTGTTCCAGTATCTTGGCAAAAATCCTGATCATAATGTGTATTGTTATTCAATGTACCATTAAGTACTGCAACGTTTTTCCATAAAACCTGCCCTTGCAATTAAATAGTATATAGTTATAGTTTCACTGTAGGTTTCAGCAGATGTGGCACTAATCATTGTCATTTAGTGTCACGTCGTAGCTGAGACAAATCTTAATGGCATCTTTCACTGTTGTGTGTCAGAGTGTATAAGTTTAAGGCGCCAGTGCCCATCTGGCCTGCTGGGGGCTACCGTGTCTGCGTCCAGGAATGTGATTGGTCATCTGCTCTCCTGCCCTTCCCCCTGCTTGTGTTACGCTGAGTCCAGATGGACCGGGAAGTTCCCAGGCATGGCCTTCAACCCGTGACCCTTATTGATCAGAGGTCACCATCCATCGATAATGGGCCGCAGTTGGGTGTGGTGGGCTGTTCTTCTTCAAACAGCTTGCAGTACATCCATGTATTTTTAGATTTTAAGAGCGAGGGCGATGGCTGGAGTGTGCATATGTGTGTGTGTGTGTGTGTGTGTGTGTGTTTGTGTGTGTGTGTGTGTATTTGCATATGCATGCATAGGGTGTAGGTCTGAAAGTCTGTGCGTCTGAGGCCAAGGTCAAAGTGCTGACCCACATTTCAAACCAGCAGATTGTCAAACATTCATCATTGGCTCCCCCTCTACCTCCCACTGCTCATTACCTTTGACCCCTAGGCACTTATCTTACATAAGCACTATGGCTGAGTCGCCTTAACCAGCCACACCTTAATGACTCTGCTCACGCTTGTAATTCATGGTGGAAATGTAATTGGCGGGAAGAGGAGAGTGTGTTCAAATGTGTGTGTATAATGCTTGAGCAGCCATTGGATGCTAGTCTTTACTCACTCTAAAAAAATTCATGACAGATACAATTTGCAGGTCTGTACAAGGTGGTCCTGCGTGGTCATTTATTTCAACAGTGCTTAGAAATACACAACCTAAGCAAAAATGTCAATTTTGTTATATTGTTACTACTTTAGCATTTTAAACAATACAGCCAACTATTAGTATGGCTATGATTGACTCTATAGATAATACATGCACTGCAGTGTTTTTTTAAAACAGTATAAACATCACTATGATGATGACCATAATAAATCATTTTGTAGCTTACATTATGTATAAAGTGAGCTATTTAGTCACCCATTGCATGAGAAACAAGCTTAAATCGCACCAATTAGCAGCAAGCTAACATCACATATCAGGCGTGCACATTGTACAGTGGTACACTGGCGACTTTAAGCTCCCATTACTTTTCCATTAGCTACAGAACTAGCGAACTTCCAATGTGTCTCGAGCAGTTGACATAATCTGAAATAAGGAAATAACGGTGTAGGTGATATCTGGCTATCTGTAGAACACAATATTTTGGGAAGGGAAGTTAATTATGACCCACATTAAGACCACCCAAATGCTAATGTCCAAAGTTGGTGTGGTGTGTGTGATGTCTGCTGCTTCATTCTCTTGTGTGACACACTCCCTTCTCTGTGTTCTATTCCCATGCTGACGGCCTGTCTCCTTCAACCATGCTGCATATTGTGGCTTTCCCACAGGAAGATAACACCCAACTGCACGAGCTTCCTAAAGACTGATCCCAGAGCACAAGAAGAGAAGGGATGCAGTACTAAAGTTAAAAATCAGGCCACTGACCTTCTTTGAGAAAGAGATGCACTGAATTCAGTCAGTTCCAAAAGTGCTTAAGCTCCAAATAAATGTTATTGCATTATCAGTCCTTTGCCTCATGTGCAAATGAACACGTGTCTGCAATTGAGAAATACTTACTTGTGTATTAAGTACACAACAGGCTTCAGCTCTGAATACTGTGCGCTGCAGTTGGTGTGGACTTCCTTGTATAAATAGTGTGTGATGATGTAAGTAGTCTTCACACTGGTAATCAAGATGCAGAGGTGTATCCTACACTTCATGCTGAATGTTTAGAGCTTGTGGTCAGGAGTCCTGAGACTATAGTTGACTGGAGGGACGAGACAGTGGAGCGTGATGCACTGATCGTCACGTAGCAGTTCTCCTCCTGCGTGCTCAGAGAGCGCCCAACTAATGACACAAAACCACTTAGCAACAAACCACACCTCTCAGAGAACAAAATGTGCAGCCATGGCCTTCCCACGCTGTGGTACTGTCCTACAGTATAAGAGTGGTTTAAACTGAGAGAAAGAGAAAGGCGGAAATGGTGGGTGAGCTTTTCTTTTGGCCTATTCTTATTACATCCTAAGCATTTTGGCTGACACCTCCCAGACTGGATCTGGCCCCTCATTCACATATTAGATGCATTTGTGCAATTGTCAGTAGAGATGTATCATAATATCATAATACATTTCCACAATGTAAATTAAAATACAGGAAAATCAACTGAAAGGTATCCTGTGATGTTTTGGAGGGTTCCTGTTTAGCCATTTTCTGTATACTGAGCTGCAGATTGGATCTGGCCCCCAATACTCAATGTTTGTGAGTGATAAACATCACAATACTGGCTTATGACACTGACTGAAAACTAGCCGTTGTTTTTAGATTTGGAAAACCTACATTTTGGAGAACATCGGATGATTAAGAGTCTTGTTAATGTATTAGTGGTAAGACCTGATGAAGAAAGTGTGTTTTTTTTTCTGTCTTTTCCTCAGATACTCCCCATTGCCCCATTGACTTGCTGAATCCATTACTCAGAGTTCAGGGCTTACTATCCAGGAAACACAGGGAAAACAGTGCTGTAAGCTTAAGATACAGAAGTGTGATGAGTTTGGAAGACGTTTGGAGCCACACTTTCGGATCTGATTATTGTATGACTTATCCTCACAGAAACTCAGAGTTTGGAAGAGTGTGGTCAGCAGCTGAAGAGAATCCTCGACTGCCCAAGTGTCCCACAGCCTAACCACCAGCTTCTGGTCTATCTGACCCGGCACCTCAGCAAAGTGTCCCAGAGTGGAGGAGCGGCTCAGGCCAGTCCCAGGCTGCTGAGTCAGGCCTTCAGCGAAGCCATCTTCAAAAACAACCATTTCGGGTAAGAAAAACTGAAAGCCTCTCCGGAACGTCTAGCGTTTCTGAAATGATGTCTGGATTCTAGGACTGGTGAATGAGGTACATACAGAGCAAAATTTCCAACAGTTCACACTGTGTGCTGTGGTGTGTTCACTTACGATCAAATTTTCATCTGTAGTTCAGAATTTATGAAAGTCTATTATGTGGCATATTTGACAGCTAATAATAATGCTATCAAGCTCAAAACCTGTGTACTGGTGCTGTAACATGTGGACCTATCCTACATTACTTTCCATCTTTGTTGGAATGGTGCACCGGAAAAGCTCCATTTGATGCTTTGTAATACACCTGTGATTAGGCAGTGCTGATTATACTATAATTTAGAACTGCTCTATCACTGCCTCTGAACTGTATTTCATTTTTAGGCAAGCTAATTTGCAGATTATTTGAAAAATGTGTTTGCATTGAATGTTTTTTTGGGGGGGGTTTTGACAAAAGTTATTCTTTTATGCATGCATGAACTCGCACACTTGGACACCCTAGCACAGACATGCAAACGCACCGGCACTGAATTGGACATAAAGTCCAGTCAGTCTGATGATGTATATTTTTCCTATGTTCCTAAACATATAATAAAAAGCCTTTATTGATTCTTCATATAATCCCTTTTTTTATTTACACAAAAGGTTTCAAGATATCTAGTGTTTTCATTAGAGCATTGTATAAAATTATTCTTAGTTGCATGTATTACAAGTAGCAGAATTACAGGCTGCCTGATGCTTTTCTCCTGATTACACCATAAAAAACCACAGAACTGTAATGGCTGGGCTATTCAGGTTTATTTCAGTCAGAGGGAATGCAGTGATAAATTGCTAGGGTGTAACAGTAAGCTCAAAACCCCAAATATTTCTCACATCCCATCACAATTTGTGTAATAGATTGCCATGTGGCGGTGAGTCATTGTGAGCACAGCGTGTGTGTTGTGCTCCACTAACTGGCCTCACTCCGGCTTTCCTGTCTCATTGGCAGGTGAAAGAACAGTGATAGGACTTTCCTTGTTCACAGTGTCATCCTCTACCCTGAGATTAGAAAAGGGGTGGGGCTGTATTATGCCTCAAACAAGCATTTTGTTTAGACATCAGCTTCAACGCATGCTGATGGTTAAGGTCAAATAAGCCTCATACACATAAAACAGCACGGCAGGAGTAGACGGTTAAAAATGAGAAATACATTTTCAGTGGGTTAAGTACAGTTTACATGAACTAAACAAAATGAAATCAATATATGAAACACACTGGAAATATTGTTTGCTTATTTTGTAGTAACATGCAGTAAAATCTACCCCATTGGCGTATTTTAAGCATCTGCTTACCATTTTCAATATTTTCTGTCATTTGTGTCCATTGTTAAGGTTTTTTTTTATGTACTGCAGAACAAAGCATTGTCTTCCACTCTTGAAAGTAATGCCTCAAATTGCCTTGATCCAAAACTGTGCATACATTTTATGAATTTATAAAATGTATATATTTTATGTGAAAAGGTATAGTAGTGTATAAACTGTGTAAATTTACAATGGAAAAGGAAAAAAACTAAACTTTAAAAGCAATTTCATAATTTTGTAACATTTCTGTTTACAAGTGGTGCAAAGACACATTTTCGTGGGATGTGTATAAGTTACAGACGACAATGCAACAGAGTGACAGATGCAATACATTAACACGACTTTGTCTTTCAGCTTACTATTCGTCCAAAGAAAGAGAAAAGAAAGAGGGAATTTATCCTCCCTGTGCAGCAGAAACAGCATATTCTATTGGGAAAGCTTTAAACTAGAGCAAACTAGAACAAGGCTTTTAAATGGGAACATTGCGGTGAGGATTCAGGATACATTGAGTTCAGCCACTCGAGCATTAGAGAGGTCAGGTACTGGTGTTGGATGATTAGTTCTGGATCACAAATTCCTCTCCAAATCATCCCAGAGGTATTGGATGGAGCTCCATCATGACACAGAAAACAGCTTCACTGCCCCACTACCCATTGCTGGGGGCTATTATACCCCTCTGGACGACACTTGACATTAGGCATGATGTTCTGAGGTTGATGTCTAAAATTACTTGCCAGTTTAGTGAGATGATTTCAGATGAAAATGCATGAAACAATAAAGTTCAATAAGTTCAATCTAGAGACACATTCAACAGTCTTATAATATTCCTACAGCAGTTAAAAATAAGACATTTGAACACATTACTTTAGTAAGTAAATATAATGTATCTTTGACAATAAACAAGCCTTCCAAGCGCATCAGCCAAAGCATCTCATGACATGACCAAGTGCATCTCAGGACAATGAGAACTAAGTGTAAGCAGCTTAACGTGTAAGGAAGCTTGTATGTATAAGTGTCTGTTTCGTGTGTGCAAACACCTCCTTTAAGTCTAAGTGTGACCTTGACCAAACGCTGTAAAAAACTGGAATCTCCATTTGTCCACCTTTCTAAAGTGTAAGAACGTAGTTGAACTGCAGTATTTGAGTGTCTTGTCCCCCATCCTTCTGGTTCCAGTGCGGATGTGAACCCAGAGCACCATGTGAAGATTCTGGAGGCTCTTATCGTGGTTGGAGGCCTAATGGAAATGCAAGCTGCCCCAGGTAGGCCAGCGTGCCGTGAGGCCTCTTTCATTCTTAGCAGCTTGTTCTCCTGCAGAGGCACAAGGATTTGGATACAACCTTCATTTTAGTGACTACCACTGCAGTGCAGGAGGCACATGACCACAGTTACCACTCATCTGTGGACTGTCGCTACAGAACTAAATAATGCCAGTACAAAAATCTAGTTCTTGGTTACCCATTAACTTGAGATGTAGAGGGTTAAACTTTGCAAAATTTGACATGTTGCATCACTGTCAAATGCTTTGGACACATAGCAAATCTTTCCTCCATAATGGGCACCGCAACGGACACCTTTCAATATCTAAGCTAAAAGGTTGAAATTTGGTATGCTAATGCGTAGCTACATCTATAAGTCAGTGTAAGTGGCCAAATTTAATTTAAATAATAATTTAATTATTACATTTATTTTGTTTAGTGTCTTCATCTGTCCATAAGTTTAATCCATAAGTAACTTTTACAATCAGGTTGTATTTACAAACATCAGCACTGACAATAACACTTGAAACACAAATAACCCTATTATATATCACAATGTAATTCTCATTCTTCTGAAATGACATGGCATGACATTGGGGTACATTTAGTTTAAGTAACGTTCTGAACACAGACTCAAACACTGAGAAATGTATATGCTGCCATAGTGTGTCATATTTGTGGGTGACGACTGCTACAAGATGGTCAAACATACAACATTTTAATACATTTTTCATTAATCATTTGCAAATGTATCTGACTTTAGAGGGCAGCATTGAGTAAAAGTTGTTCATTTGATCTGACTGATTAAAATGAAAAATTATTATGACATTATTATGAAAAATTGTTATTATGACACTGGCCCTTCTTTGAAATCAGACAACATGGGAGCTCTGATATGCCAGCTCTTCTCCAGGATTGTATTCATTTTGTCAGCTAGCACATTTTGATATTGGTACATAACAAAGAGTCTGAATAGCACACTATGACTGTTGAACTCTGTTTACATATTACTGTTAGCCTTGCAAATTATTTGAGGTTATGGCAATATTGTAGGTGGTACAGACATGAAGTAGCATCTTAAGACAAGTGGGTGCCTGACAGCTCTTTTATCTTCTGTGATTCTAGGTTTTCGCCTTTTGGAAGATACGGACAGTGCTCATGTAATTGTTAGTTACTAGTTAGTGATTATCATATGTTAGTGATGTTGCTTTATCTCTGGCTGTGATTAATGTGTGCTCACGCATTTTTTGGTATGTCTTAGTGACTGATGGGGTCTGCCGAGGGGCCAGTGAATGTTTGTGGATAGATGGCAGAGGAAGAGAGTGAGGAGCGGAATTGTAGATGATCCTTCGATCCAAGCCTGGCTTAACATTAGTGACTCCGCTGAGGCCTGGCAGCGCTGCTGCAATGAATCTGGCCTTCCTGCCTGAGCTTTTGGCAGCCAGGGCTACTCTGTGCTCTGTTTTGTGGTTTAATGGAAAGAGTTTGACTTGGTGCCCATTACAGTGCTTTAAGACTGGGGTTTATTTAACTTGTGTTTCTCACACAGGGAGGATGGCCGGGCTCCTCTCTTGACCACCAAAATCTATCTCATTTGGATTTGAAATTCCAATAGCTTTGCCTTATAGAGTTATAATAACTTAATAGATAATTTGGTTAAGAAGCAATGGTTCCAATGTGTAGATGAGGACTCACTTGGAGTTCACTCTCAAAGGAATTGACAGAGTTAGACTAGGGATTCAAGCATTATTGTCTGAATAAGTGCCAGAACACAACATACTGGGTGTTTTGGTGAAAGAAGAAAAGGTGGCAGATGCTTTACATCAACATTAATTCAGTTTAGATCACACTGGATATGCGGTCTCACATGTGATTGAGGATTATAATCAGGTTTTTTTCCTGCCAACACACAGCATGAGCGTTTGATGTGTGCGTGTATGTGTGTGTGCATGCATAAATATGCTTCTGAGAGTTGAATGTAAGACTGGCTGCAGTACAACATGACTAAGTGTCATCGATCAAACATTATGGCACGTATGCCGAAACACAAAGAGCCGCCGCTACTGCAGAGACAAAAAAATGATGTGTGGCCTACTGGTGCTCCTGAGGCCTGCGTTGAGACTGGGGTGGTGGTGGGGGGGACACCATGCTGTCTTTTTTGGGGACACCATGTTGTCTTTTGAAATTTTGCATACAAAACACTAAATAATTTTCTGATCCAAACTTTTAATGTGACTTGCTCCACAATGGGCCAGGGTGGTGTGTTTTGCAGCCAAGATACTCTATGATAGAGTTTTTGCACATTTTTATCTAGAAAGGCTTACAGCTGCAATGACACATGTGTATGAGTGTTTAAAAGAAAAAGAAAATGATAAAGTTATAACATTTACTAGGAGTGTGACGAGATCTCGTGGTACGAGATCTCGCGAGATCAGATTTGTCTCACGAGATGCATCTGGTCTCGCGAGACCCAAATTACGTCCTCTTCCCGTTCAAGGTTTCAGTAAATAGCAGTGCAAATGAGCCTGCAGTCATTGTTACTGCGGCAGTCAAAGAACATTAAGAGTGGCATAGATCCGCAGAACAAGCACTAATCCACATCCATCTTCACAGTTAGATAGGGCTCGGTGAGACCTTTGCAAATACCCCTGGTTTTGCCATAATACCCCCGGAGTTAAAAGACGCTAAAATCGGCGTGTCCCATTACTTTTGATCACCTTACGAGCGCCAAAACTCCGAGGTGCACGCAGACACTTCCAACTGCAAATTTTTAAATGATTTAACGTTAAAACAGCCAAATTCAAATGTGATATCTCTGGTAGGTAGATAGAGGTCTTTGTGTCCTGAAGTTAAAAAACTTGCAGCGAGCCACCAAGGACAGGGCTCACTGTTTTAAATGGGCGATAACCTGCTG
>JBBMFX010580705.1:0-14061 GCA_037832545.1 Rhabdalestes septentrionalis | reverse complement strand
TATCTTTACAGCCCACCTCCTTAAATAAGAGAGAGACCACAGGGAATGCAAATAATGTTCTTTTCTTGACTTCATGCCAGCTGTGGGACTTGAACAGGCAGACCTAAATGCTGAAATTGTAATTTTACAGGTAGTGCATTTGACCAAGTGTGAAAACACATTTTTTACAGAGAGGAGCAGAGAACATTTGGATGACATCACAGAGAACTGTGTCTGAATCATTCATGAAAGACCATGGTGATTACCAAATTAAAACTGAACTGTAATACTGCTGCAGTGTGAGATGCATTAAATGCTAAACACAGTCTCCTATGTACAACTCAAAGGTAATTTCCTGTCAGGTCCTAAAACTTTCTGTATTTGAGCAGCTTGGCCATTGATCTGGCTCTACCTTAACCCCATGCATGTATTTGCATCAAAATAACTTTAGCTTGCTAAATACTAACCTAGATCTACTTCAAAGTTGGGATGGTAATTTGTAGGGGTGGCTCAAACCACTTTTTCTTGTCTGATACTAATACATATATGTGACAAATAAACCTCAGCCATTGATGTGAGTGGAAAAGGTGTCAGACATATCATATGTCTGACACCTTTTCCACTCACATCAGTAACTGAGGTTTTATTTGTTTGGATTCACTTTGCATAACCTAACCTTAGTCTGCAAATGTAACAGCAGATGTCGCTGTAGGCTGCCGTTGTTCCCTTGCAGCCACCGTAGCTCTCTCCCCTGCTGACACACCCCCACATAGCATCTGAGTGGCTAGCCATTCAATGTTTGGTTGCACCATTCCCTATAAAAGGCCTCTCAAAGGCACGTCAGGTAGGAGTTTTGATTTACTGCATTCTACTGGGTACGTAGTGTGTCCCGCAGGTAGGTATGTGCAGCTGATATAGTTTCTTTTACAATGTACATATTAGATCAGAGCTAATGCTATGCTATATGGAAAACATGCTATATGGAAAACAGGTAATTTTGTAAGCTGGATCTACGTTAGTGATTTTGAGATGAAGCCTCATGAGGCTTTGAATCACTTTAGCCAATTGGTTCGAGAAAGGGTTAATTACTCGAAGCTTCATGTGCACACGACACCACCTACTGGCCAGATGTATAATTACAAAAAATGTATGACCAAATAATTGCTCAACATAAATGATCACGTATGTGTATGATAAAATACTTTTTGAGTGTATTCTGTTTTTTTTGTTTTTTTTTTCACAAAATGGTAATATCATATGATATGGCAAGTTGTGTATGCTTGTGTAGCTTGGACAATGATGTACAGAAAAGGGGAGATTTTTTATTCATTTTTATTCAGAAATAAAAGTTTTCCAACAGTTTTTGGTTTTAAGCGATTCTTTTTTTTGACACCTCTCAGGCCTTTAAAAACACCCTAACACATGGCACAGAAGACTGTATAAATTGGAGTACAGTAATTTTTGCCTCTCCCAGTACTCCAGAGAGTTTTCCAGCCTGCTTATATTTGGTTCTGAAAGGTAGCGCTGGACTTCCTTAGTGGCATCTGCAGTCACATTCTGAGTCTTAAATGAGAATAAATACAGTGTCCGTTACATGTCTTTTTTACACAATAAACAAAAGTCAACATGGTAAAATTGTGATAGTGTGTTTGTAATATTATAATTACTTGCATTGTCTGAGTGAAGCTCCAGTCCCCTCTTTATTCTCATGCAAGGCACGGTAATGACTTAGCATGGATGAGGTGTTATTGTACTCCAATTCCTTGGAACACAATAAGCACCTCACCATTGAATAAAATAAGAAACAGTGAAAAATACAGTTCTTAATAAGCAAACCTAATGCATCTGAAATTGTTAGATGTAGCTTAACTTTTTCGGAGTTATAAGTTCAAAATGTTCCCACACAGGAGAAATTCTCCTCTTCCTAACTGGCTCCATCCCCTTCTCTCTATCCTTCTCTCCTCACTCTCGTAAATATTCAAACAATCTATCTCTCTCTAAACTCTCCAAAGTATCTCAAAACTATATAAACGCTATCCAAACTCTAGAATTCAAACTATTAAAACTCTATCCAAATTCTGAACTGACCGCAACTCTCTATCAAAAACCAACATTTTGAAAGGGGAGTGAGGGGTTTCTGTAAAAATAGAATGGTATCACATTTGGAAGTCCATCGAGTAATTGTGGCCAGGGTGTCATTAAAATTTGCTTTTGGTCAGTAAACCAGAATCAGGTCCAGTGCTACAATATTGGCCACAGTGTCTACACATTTATATTGACTGCTTATAGTCTTAATGCACTGGATATTTTTAGCATTCCATAGCAGCTTGTCTCCCCCACTTGGTTACTGGATCCCTTTTTAAGCATCTCTCGGCGTTCAGAAATGCTCCCACCTTTTGACCACCCATCAAGCCAATTGTCTCGAGGGATTTAAAGGAAATATTACAGAGACAAATTGAAAAGCAACTCTATCATCTCCAGATTTTTGGATACATGCTGACAGTGATTAACCTCAAGAAATTCAGCATCATCATCTTATACCACTAATGTACAATTGCTGATCATTGATAATGGAAGAAGGCCATGTATATTCTGGATGTCTAAAAACAAGATAAACACACATACAAGTCCCAATGCTGTTCTGTTCTCTTCCATCAGAGACCCTAAAGACCAAAAACATCCATCTGAGGGCAGAGCAGTAGTAAAATCAACGCAGGCAATATTTAGGAAACATAATGAACAAGCTCCATAATCTTAAATCGAAAACCTGAACATGACAATCCATTTACCGTTCTCTTCAAGAAAATAGCTCCTAGCAGGAAGTCTTTATTATTGTAATGGTGTCCTGAGACCTAGCTGCCTCATTGGTGCCTGTCATAGTTGTAGCGTTAACCATAGTGACCACTATCCCACTGACTGACTTTAACAACTGCAGAACTTGCAGGATGAAGCCACGAAAAAACAAAAAACAATTTACAGCTTTTTTCCAAAAACCAAAAAATGCACCTCTGGAACCCCCCTACTCCACAGATTCAGGATTGTAGGGATGGACCCTAATACGGTATTCGGAAAGGCACAAATAACATGTGTTTTACGAATATATATTTCGAACAAATGCTTAAAAAATATTTGTTTTGGGAACAAGAAAATCTTTATATCAAAAGCTACATTTTCCTCATGAGACTGCAGAGAGCGAGAGAGAGCGAAAGAGAGCGAGAGAGACATTCAAGAGTCGGGGTGGTGCTGCACGCAGCAACAGAAGTCTCTGCTGAGGGAAAACAGACTTAACAGCATCATTTTATTTGTTGAATAGATTTTGAATAGATGTACCCTAACTGGGTTCCTCAGGCAGTTTATTACTCTTTCGGGAAGCAAAGTTTGATCGGGAGATTACTATTATGCTGCATAACTGACTGCAGCAGTCGGGGCTCTCCTGTTTACTCTGTTTACGTAGCCGTGTTAGCTCGGTCATTTATGGGGATTTTTCACTGACTGGTACCAGCTCGGTTCGGTTGAACTCTATTCGCTTTTTTACTTTTCCATTACTTGAATCTGGTACCTGGTGTTGTGGGTCTAATAAAAAGGAACCCATTTCCCAAGCCCTGTCCCAGACCACACCCCCACCACCGGCCACGCCCCTATCGATTCATTCCCCCGTATTAAACATGCTATCTGCGCCCCCGTTTGAAGCAGTTTAATTATTTTATTTGTGTTAGGTGGCTTGTTTTTTTTTTGTTTTTTTTTGTAATTGCTTATATATTCATATAACTTTTAATATATTGTTCAACTTCGAGCAGTCCCTTTTTTCAATAAAAATGTATTCTTGACTCATCCACCATCATTTTGTGGCTTTTGTAAAGTACCAGTTCAGGCACCATTTTGGCACCGGTACCGTTTTAAAAGTATCGATTTGGCACCAGTATCGAAAAAAACCCAAACGATACCCAACCCTAGATGGGAGAGAGGAGTACTGATGGAGTAAACCTGGCACCATCATCCTGTCTCTGTGGGCTGGCCCCTGCTTATTGAATGGATGCTCTAGCTACAAAAGGATGCCGAAATCCTAAATGCTTGGATGAATGAAGACAGGCAGAAGACCTGTGAACAAATCCTCATGTAAGGTAGCACTGTCAGGCCATGATGCTCCTAGAGGAATATTGGTGACCCATTTCATGTGATCTTTTGACTGAATGGACCAAATTTTCCACAAAAACTCAATGTGAAAAGGCCTTCTAAAAAATAGAAGCTGTTATCACTGCAAAGAGTGGGCAGTGTCCATGGTTTTGGAAAGATATGTGCATAAAGCTGATTATAGGTGAGATGGTCAGGTCCAACTTCTACCTACTCCACTTATTCGAGACTTATTTATTGTTGAGTCTATGCTCAGTGGATATGCTGCAGGAGTGAATGGGAAGTGAACACTGTGCTGTTTATACATGGCAATAATAAGTCCTTAAAATATGAGACCTGAGAATATCCAGAATTGCAGCTGGAGTAATCAAATCATATGCAAGTATTGCAAAGCCACATATCATCCCTTGTGGCTGCTTGGCTCATACTGTAAAACAATATCCAAGCGTCTTCAGCAATTACATATAACATCTCCCACCTATGTTTGAATCAATGTTGGTAAAAATATATTCTACTTATTCATTGCTACAGTGGCACTAAATAAGCTATAGTGGAATGTATGCCAGTAGCAGACTTGGGATTTGAACCCATGAGTTTCTGAATGCCAAAACCCACTTTATTTTAAATTATATAAAGTACATAAAATTTTCCTCTCTGGCAATATCTGTTTTGAGTGGAATTATCTGGACACTGGCACCTCCATTACTCTCAGACATTACTTCGGACTCCAGACATTGTTGTTTCATAATGATTTGAATGCCTCACCCCTCTAACTTCATTTAGAGGCCCACTTTAGCCAATGAGAGGCACAACATGATGGGTTGAGGGGAAAACTAGGTGTTGCAATAGACTCTTATTTGATTTGTGGACTGCACTTATACGAATGCATAATTCACCTGCTTTCCAACACCCTTTGGCACCATGAGTAGAATGTTGTTTTCTTTTAATGAGTGCCATTTCACCTTCTATGAGGAAGCTTTTGTGCACAAAATGCTCCAGAGGCCTGAACACACCCAGATGACATGAGCCATGATCATGTGTGCCCTAATTACCTCAGCAATGATCTGAATGTGATGCAAAATTGCACTCCTTTGATTTTTTAGAGTGACAGGCAGGGTACACAGCACTTCTTATTTGTCATATATTTTTAGGATCTTTTAAGCAAAACAGCGCTGATGTCTCATATCAACTAGGTTTATATCACACTCAACATTAAACATGATAGAAAGGTGGGATATGATTGGCACCCAGTTTACAAAGTGCATTATCTGATATTTACAAGGAGATCATTTTGCGTCTTCTTAAAAGCACAGAGACATGGCGACTGGCGGTGCAGCCTGATGAGGCGGCTCTGAATCCGCTCGTTGAAAAGAAAGGAGGAAAGAGCTGCGTGTGGCAGTATTTTGTTTTTGCGGCTGATGACAAGGACACCAGAAACCCATTTTCAAGCCGTGTCATTGAAGATTGATGTCAAAAGGAGGAACCTTATAAAAAACCCCAAAGACCATCATCCAGACTTAATAGGAGTTCAAGCAGTTAAGTTTTAATTTCATTTTATTTTTAGATCTTTTGTTATAAATAAATATACCCTATATTTATTTGAATGTCTGATTGAAATAAACATTGCCATTTGCTTAGCTAACCGTTAGCATAAGCGCGGCTAATGCTAACGCAAGTGTCAGAATAAAAAGTTCCATATTAACAATTTAATGCTCATATAGCATTTAAAACACACCGGATGCTTTTAACTGACCTGTGTTGCCTAAATGTGTGGGTGAGAGAACAAATGTATGGTTAATGTTAGTGTCTAAAATCGGTCCATCAGAAATGCTGCTCTAGGTTATGAAATATGGTTTGTGCAGTTTGATGAAAAAAGTCAGGTCAAATGCAGTCCTGTATAGTTTGGTAAGGCTTTACAATAAGATACCATTCATTTATATGATTTCATATGTAATCTAACATCAACTAACACTGAGTAAACAATGTGTATGAGTGCTATTTTATACAAACACTTGATTGTTCATGTTTGTTCATTGTGCATTAAGTCAGTGGTTCCCAAACTGGGGGGGGGGGGGCGTGGTATTGGTACCGAATACTGAAATTTTGGTACCGTGAAAAAACTAGTACAGAGATTGTAGATAAAACCACTGACAAAAAAAAACTTACTTCTGTTCAAGGAAACAAAAAATATGTCTAAGATTTAAGCTTATTCCCATGCCTCAATAGCAGGCAAGTCTTCTAATTCAGATCCTCCTCATAATATAAGGATCATCTCCAACATATTTTGTGATTTTCTATCATCTAAACAACCAGTGTAGTACAGGTTTTGTCTATTCTACTTTTTCCTTCCTGCCCTCCACCTGGATTTGGTAATAAGGATGTTGCTGTAATGATGAGAGGAAAGGAAACCTGTCTCCCCTTCAGCAGAATAAATGAAAGTCCAGAAGCTTTTTACCATAGCTAATGCACCAGCGTTGGGCGGAACAAAGTCCCGTAGGCACCTTGCTGCTCCCTGTGCCCTAGCACCCAGCTAATGAAGGGAGACCACCAACTGGGAGGCTATTCCGGGATATCTAATCATATCGCTATTGAGTGTGGCAGATCCACAAGGCTAATAGCGTCAGAGTAAGAGCCAGTACCTAAGATTTTTCAGAATGGTTGGTATGTGTTTCAGATGGTATTGATTTTTTTAGGTGCTGACAGGATTCTTTCATTATTCATGGACTGAATTTGGAGAATATGTTTTAGAGAATTTTGCATGCTGCCAGAATATATGGAGAAAAGCACAATGCCTCATGGAGTGAGTGACTGATGAAAACTGTAATCATAAAAAATTTTAATCAAAAGAATGCAAAACAGAATGGATGCTGAAAATGAAGTAAATGTTGATCCAATAGCATAACCCCTGCTGACCTCAATTCATCTGGACCCAAATGAACACACAGTTATATTATTAATTTATTCATTACCAGATCCCTAACCAGAGTCATTCGGGTGCTGGAGGCTGTCCCAGCAGTCATAGGGCAAAAGTTGGAGAAACCGTCAGAGTGAGTATAATGTTTTTAATTTAGTAAAATCTTCTTTCATGTACTGCTAAAATCTAGAAAATATTTACTAACCCTGAATAATTATTTTCTGAAACTTTGGTACAGATGATGGCCAAGAGGTTAGGGAGTTGTCCCGGCGATCAGAAGATCATGGGTTTGAACCCAAGGACTGCTTGTGGCATCAATGAGGTACCCTTGAGAAAGGTATTGTCCCCACACACAGCTCTGCAAGCCCTGTGTCACTGGCTATATTTGGTGAATGAGTTCAAATCAAAGAAGTATTTCTCATTCTTCACAATGTGTGCCGTGCTGTGGTGTGACTATAAGGGTCCACTTTATTTACATAAATGCTGTTTTGACATATTGTTTGACCATGGGCACACACACTATTTGGATAGTGGTTAAAGCTTTGCCATTGTGAACAGAATGTTGTTTGGTGTGTTCGTGTGTTCATGTATTACAGATGGTCACTTCTACTTTCACTGATGCATGTGTGGTTTGTGTGTGACTTCAAAAAATCTTTAATTGAAGTAACAGAAACCTTGCTGAATATAAGAAATCTATTTGATTCCATGACTACTACATTGGGGCTTGTTTTATCAGTAAAACAGGCATTGTTACCTTTCGTATGGCACATCAAAAACTATTTAAGTCTGGGCCCATTATAAAGTTTAGTTAGCAGTGGACCAATCAAGGTACACAATGTATGCCTAGTTTAAATAAATCAATATTCAAGATTCAAGAGCAGTGCTGCTGATTTGTGTAACAGCTACTGTGAAGTTTCCTAGCTTCATTCTCACTCCATACTATCAGGGCCTGTTTTTTGTAATGGATAGATTACCCGTTTTGTTTCATCATTTCAGTTTTCTTTTCTTCACTTTAACTGTATACTGGATTAGTGGATGGGCATGAGCATCGGGACAGACCTTGTCACCAGCAAAGCAGCTGATTGAGAAGCACAAGACCCAGAGAGACCAAGACAATAAAAGCCTATCAATATATAAATGTTCATTTTGACTCACAGCGAACAAACATAATGTTTGTTTTGGCCCTGTCAGATAAGCCTTGATGAATTCTCTCATCCAGAGATAGAACTCTACAATGCGCAATAGCCAGACACCCTGCATGGACACCGGATTCACTAAGTCTAAATCTAGGACATATTAGATTACAGGACTGCTTCTTCATGATCTGCCCATCAGAGGGTGTAAAATTCTCACCATCTGAACCTGATCAACTTTGGCCAATCATCAGTGCCACATTTGTCTTCTTTCTCTGAAATTTTGAAACCTGGCTGAGCTTTGAAGTAGCAACACACAGGGAAAAAAACTTCAGCTGTATCTGAAAACTTCAAACATGATTAAGCTAAAAAGGCCTTTTAAAGAAGTTCTAAGCAACTCCCCTAATGGTGTGTGGGGAGAGCATTGGCGATGAGAAGAGATGAAAAGAGGCAAATTCACCATCTTTCCCCAAAATGTCCAGAGGAAGTTATTGGGTGGTTTGAGTGTTTTTGGTTTTTTAGTGTTACATTTTTTGGGTGTGGCAAAGACATGTCGTCTTGTTGAATTGTTTTCTTGAAGCAAAATGATTTTTTCAAGACTTGAAGAGTTTAAACTGGCTCAAGGATTAGAATTTGTATGAAAGATCCATTTTTAGGCTGCCAGAGAAAATATATAACCAAAATCAAGCCTGCCATGTATTTACATAAGCAGTTCTTCTGTGAAGATTTCCCCCTCTCTTTCTATTAAATACTTGCAGTTCAGAGAGAGTCCAACACATGCTCAAAGGCAGTGCTCCTAATAGTCTACAGCACCCCCCATGACTCCGCTGAGTGCTGAGGGGCATTTGGAGTACAATGGGCTTATCTGTGCTGATGAAACCTATAGCCCAGCAGAATCTAAATGAAATTATTAGGCAGAGTACTACATAACCGGGGAGCTGCAATTAGATTCTATCTGTGTCTGTGGGCTATGATTATACTTAATGTTTTTAGATGGAAATTAAGGGCCCACAAAAGGCCAAGTGTTGTGAAGGAAGCTTTTAATAGAAAACTGGACAAAATGTGTTTTAGGAAATTGGCCTTGAGGAATGAGCCTACACTGAAGAATTGTATTTTGATTCTGATTTGCCTCTCCCAACCATTTGTTAAGACTGGGGTGAAAACGGTTCTGGGCTGAAGGTCAGAAGAGATTACCATTTGGGGTGAGACCATTTATGATCTTGAAAGGATGATTCATCAATATACAATTTTTATAGATTTTCTGAAAACAAATCATAAAACATTGTTCAGGACCACCAGAGTAAAGGTCTGTGCAGGACTGATTTTATTATCCCGCTCCCACCTGCATCTGTTTTGGTTTGTCCTGCTCCTGCCCGCTGAAGCCTGGTGCAGTATAGGGTGGGGCAAAAACATATTTAAACATGAACATATTTTAAATGCTATATTTTGGCT
This sequence comes from Rhabdalestes septentrionalis, assembly GCA_037832545.1. Taxonomy (NCBI): domain Eukaryota; kingdom Metazoa; phylum Chordata; class Actinopteri; order Characiformes; family Alestidae; genus Rhabdalestes; species Rhabdalestes septentrionalis. Next base: position 4,452 of record JBBMFX010580705.1, on the reverse strand, counting down.
TACAAATATCAAATAAGGTACAAAATAAATTTGCTGCATAACTGACATACAGGAATTTATGGAACATAGGCTATATTATGTGGGCACAACTCCCGCTGTGAAATAATAAGGATGCCTTTATATAAAGCCGATACAATATGACTCTTAATTACATAACAAGAAATGTGCATTCAAATCATTCTTTATATCAGAATGAAGTGTTCTCCTGGAGGTGAAAAAACATAAGGAACATAATCTCATCACTGAAGCATGCAGAAAAGATGCTTCACTGGACAACAATACTAACTGACTTCAGCCTCTGTCCTGCCAAGCCCCCCCCCCCCCCAAGAACAAATTAATGTCCTTTAACAGGTGCCTGTAGCGGCATATTATAGTCTATTTTAAACTGTCTTTGAAAGATGATAAAAAGATGAAAATACCGAAAATAAGCAAAGTAATTTTGATATTAAGGAGAATTTACAAACCAGTCATACATGTGATGGCTTCAGACTGGCAGCTGTTACAGATGGGTGTGATTTGGCCATTGCAAACTTTTTGGGGATTTCTTTGTGGCTGTTCAGCAAATAGGTTAAATATCCTCCCTGATTATACGCAGAAAACCTTGCCTGGAAATGTACATGGTAGCTTAAGGTTTGTCACTAAAGAATATGGTAAAGTGACAGGGCAAACAAAAATGACAAAATTGAATGCCAATCATAGACCTGCTCTAGAAATGTCTCTATGGAGATCTGCCAGGAAAACACAGAACAGCCAATGGGATGTGAGCTTCGGTGAAATATAGAAGGCTGTATGACTGGTTTGTAAATTAATTTCTTTGTGGTGGTGGGAACAAAGATTACCAATGTTTGTCTTGTAAGGCCATGTCAATATGTTACAACCAAGCATGGCACCGCTCCTGGGAATGAAATAAATTGCGAAAGTGAATTAAACCTGGGCCATATTTAATAGTCATGCACTGAATTGCAGCTGTACCACCATATTTGTTACACTATGTTGGCTGTTTACTCCGAGCAATATGAGAGCAAAAGTTGCTTGGATAGAAAGCTGAGAAACACTGCTCTGCTCAGTTTGTCATACAAGACCACATTTGGAGTGTTACCACTTTTACTCAAAAACATTGCATCAACTTATACCTGTAGACTAAGACACATTATGGGCAAATTCCTTCAATGCCTTTAATGACTGTGATTTACTTCACAATACATCTCAGAACATTAAATCTCACATACAAGACAACTGACTGGAAATGATAATGATTTCTGTACCTTAGGAAGTTATGGATGTTCCAAGCTCATGGTATGGAAGTGTCAAGAAATACAGCAATTCAGGGGCCAAATAACAGAGGACATCTACACTAAACAAAATCCAGATTCCCTTGGACCCTGCTTTTAGCAAAATAACAAACATTTCTGGTTAAACACCTCACATATCTCCATGGTCTCTTCTTTACATTGTTGACCTTACTACTTGGGTCAGTCATTGAATGGTCCACTGTATATGCTTTGTAGATGCTCAGTTTGACTAACCATAAGTTGAAAAAAAACATAAGTTGACCCTTAACCCACCACATTTTTTCCCCCAAGACTAATGCTACTAATAATCCACCTTTTTCACAGAAAATGTTTAAAAGTTAATGTAGAAATTATATATAGGCATAACTTGCACATTTGTGGAAAGAGACAATAAATATATATTTTTGTTTCTAGGTATTTATTATTTAGTATATATTAATACTTCATCAACGTATTATTATTATTATTACTATTAATAATATTATAAGTAGTAGTTTTAGTAGTAATAGTAGTAGTAGTATTACAAGTAGTAGGATGTATGTATGTATTAGGGGTGTGCAAAGCGGCCACAATTTATATCTGTTTGTATTTGTTAAAAGGGAAAATTATTCGTATTCTTATATGTATTTGTATTCCGCACACAATGTAAACAACACGGAATTCCTCCTCTGCACCAGATGAAGAAGCGGGCAGCCATGAACTCTGTGCTTGGGGAGCAGTGTGTGGGGACGGTACCTTGCTCAGGGTATCTCAGAGGTGCCAAGCGGTCTTTAGGATCAACCCATGAATGTCTGATCGCAGGACGTGTGCCCTAACCACGCGAGCGTGTGCCGGGGGGGGTTCCCGAATACAATAATTTTTTAAAGTATTTGTCCGAATACGGTATTCGTAAAAGACACATTATTTGTGCCTTTCCAAGTACCTGATTCGGATTCGGGCCCACCATGTGTGTGTGTGTGTGTGTGTGTGTGTGTGTGTGTGTGTGTGTGTGTGTACGTACTAGTCAACTATAGAGGAAAGATTCGATGGCCACAGAGAGAAGTAGACTAGTCTTTTTTGTTTTTTGGTCTCTCTCTGCCCTCGCTTGTGTACGCGTTGCAGTCTCTGTCTCTGATTGGGTGATGCTGACGCTGACAAGTTCCTTGGTTTAACCAATTACTATAGTCCCTTCATAAAAGGGGTGGTACTGTTGGCCCGTAGAGTGTAATCTAAACACAAAACCACAATATGATTAGAGACAGCAGCAGAGGACACAGACACAAATCCTGTGTGGTGATTCTTTACTGTAGACACACAAACAGCAGGAGACCTGCAGTACCTGCAAGTCAGAGTTATATTAACAGACTCGGCGTTCTGCACAGCAGCTGAAATGGCACCACTAGATGTCATGCTAACGCTAGCTAAAATGCTAACACTAGAAATGCAGTCTTCCATAATTTAGGCTATATCAGCCTTTGATTTGTTTTGTTTAATGTTGACCTTTAATGTAATGGAAACTTTAATGAAAGTTGCTCAGAGTAGGACACCTGTGTTCTTCTATTGCATTTGTGTGACATCATCATGACTAGTTTACTCGACTTCGAATATCTTGATCAGGGGCCCCTAATCTTGATGGATAATTCGACTCGAAAAAAGCTAAAGTCGTTAATGCGTATGTATGTATGTATGTATGTATGTCAAATGTAGCATCTCTATATATGCTTACATTTTCATCTATGTTTAATTTCTCTGTTCACTGTTCTCCCAGGACTGAAGTATTCTGCCAAGTATGAAACAATTATCAGACAAGTATGAAACAAGTACGGAATGTCAATGTAAATTTCACTGTTTTTTTTCCAACTGTTTGGGCTCTGAAAGCTGCAAGTGCTCTTTATGCACCTTTCCACCCAGGGTCTGATTTTCAGGCAGATGAGGGCTTATGAAAGCCCAAGCCCATGGAATTAACTGCGGTATCCTCTACAGACCTACAAAACTCCTGGAGTGTGTCGTGTTGTGAGGCTTAAAGATTTCATCAGGGATTCTTGTAGATTATAAAAGCCCATAGCAGACCAATAAAACATGCCCCCTTGCTGGAAACCAGAAAAAAATAAATATGAGGGGAATAACCTTAAGGGAAGGGTTTTATCACTCCCTTGTAGAGCCTTGTTTGCAGAAAACATTTTGTATTGCTTTGCATGCATGGTGGTATGCCGCTGGGCCGACTAAGGCAAATTGCCAAGCAGTCCCTTGAACCATAAAGACAGCAGCTTTTAGATCATCAGTTTGACTGTAGTGATGACAGGCCCAGGATGTGAATGGTGAGAAGAAATATGGTTAAACTGTTTATTTGGGCAAACTGACCAATAATAATATTTGGACCAAGTGACCATGTGTATAAGGGGTGCAGCTGAACCTGAGTACTGGATTTGGAAAGGCACAAATAACGAATACTGTTTCTTTTTTTCAAATTCGATGTTTTACGAATACAGTATTCGTACAAATACATATCAAAATATTTGTATTTGGAAACCCCCCCACCTCGGTCACATGCTCGTGTTCAAGAGTAGGTAGTCTGCTTCCCCAAACACCCCCACCCCGCCCTGTTCACATGCTCGCGTTCCAAAGTACATACTCCGCTTCCAACTCCCCTCCCCCTCACACACTCAAGTTCCGTGATACCTGTAGCGTAGTGGCTTTTTTATTTATTATGCAAGGGAACGTCCGGCAGTCGGAGTACATCAGATCTAAAATATCTCAGCAATGAAAGCATTTAGGAACTAATCCAGCAGTCCGAGCCAACACAGCCTGACTCCAGTCCCAGCGGCAGGACAGTCTACCTGTGACCCACTAACAGATAAAATGCTTTCTGCTCCTGAGTTTGTCACTTGCAATATTGGGTTGTTATTCTACAGCTACTTCTAAGAAGTCATGCCCTCCCCCTCAATGTATGAGTAAAATATGCAAGACGTTGTGTGCAGAATCTGCAGTCAATTAGTGATAGTAGCATTGTTCATCAGGTCGCCCGTGCTTGTATGTACATTGTCTTTAACTGCACCTTAAAGATGGACTTCTAGCATTGTTCTTGCTGAAGCATTTTTTCCCTTAGCATTAGGGCTGTGCAATTAATTGCAATCGCAAAAAAATCGCGATTTAAGCACATGCAATTTCTAAACCGCATAAG